>JANHGB010021884.1:1478-35698 GCA_026283785.1 Coracopsis vasa | reverse complement strand
AGGGTTGTATTACCCTTTTTCCAGTTGTAACATAGTATACATAGCATATATTTTATAGTATATATTTATTTATAGTATATATTTTTCCAGTCCTAATATAGTATAGTCATATAGTCCTGTTTAGTTTGGCTCAGCTAAAACAGCGTGGGGTGGTTCCATCCTCTGTCCTGATTGAAGACAGAGCAAGGGTAATGTTAGTGGATCTAAAGGTTACGAAGTTATTAAAAGGATTAGTCAGGGATCTGATCAGCAGATTTTTCTTTGGTTGGCCAACACAGCCTTTCTCTGGTCTTGATATAGGTCCTCCTAGAAAAAAAATTTAAATCTCTAGACTCTTCTGTGATCCAGTCAGAATTTAATATGAATAAAAGGGCATTAATTATACTAGAACTAATGTAATCTTTTCCTTTGTTTTCTGTTTATACATTTAAATGTCTTAGTCTTTAGTCAGAAAGCAAGCCAAGGCTTTCCCCACGTTGCTCAAAGCTCCTTTGCTGCTATGCAGTCCTCAGACTTTCTTGCTTTAAACTTTGAACTGATGCACCATTGCCAACAGGGAGAATTTAAAGTCCTAAATTGGTTCCAGTTTGAGGCATTCAATTAGAAGTGCCTCAACTACAATCGACCCCCACAGCGTTTAACAAACAGCGATGATTACTTTGATTGTATCAAGCTGCAGCAACCACTCCAGGTTCCCTGGTTAGTTCTGCAAGAATGATTCAGATGATGCCAAAGAAGGAATGGTAAGAAGCATCTAAAGATCAAAATGAAAATCAGTAAGAAGGAAACTGCTGAAGAGGAGAGAGACAAGGAAGATTATTGCATGCTTGTGAGAGGGTTGGGTGCTGACAGAGAGCCTATTGGTTGCTAAAATGAAAGTTTGTTTTGGAATGGTACAACAGACCAAACAGATTCATCTTCAGTCTGCTTTCTGGTTGAAGTTAATTTCTGTATGCAAAATTTCTTATGTCGTTTTTCTGTGTCTGATGAATAATATTTTAATTTGTTTCTATGACCACTTTATTAATTCAGCCGTAATTCTGCAACTCTTCACCAGAATCAGGGTATCACTTCTTGGAGGCTTCTAAACTGACTGATTATGTCCTTCATACAACAAAGAGTCAAAATCAGTGAATGGGGCAAATTTTCTGCACTAAAGGGATTAATCAGCCATTGTGGAGCCTGCTGGGTTGGCTAACATTAGACCTCTGCAGAATGCACCCCCAAAATTAAATGAGACATTCAGGTCAGAATCTCAGCCTACATCTGTGGAAGAAGGTTAGAGATAGCTTGGTGAAAAAATGCTTAATGTCAGTTACTCCCTAGGAAGTTTAAGTCCTCTTAAACTGTAACTGTCTCTTGAATGAAGAAGAATCTATATAGAAAATAATGAACCTTGTGTGGTTAGTATTCTGGAGAGATTAAACTAGTGTATATTTTATATTTTCAATATATTATACAGTCAAACTAAGTATAATTCACCAAGAACATTATAGAAGTGTTGTAGAGGCTAAGCTCCCCTCAGGACTGAAGACGCACAGTGTCATCAAGGTGACACTGTAGCGCTCATTTCTTGTCTGGTTGCATTGTGGAGAAGGAAATCTCATTTAACATAAATTCTACCCTTCAATAATGTCCAAGAATGAGTATACAGTGTTGGATTGGGCATCAAATGAGCAATATTTGCAAACACTGGTTTTGAATTTATGTTTCCTGCAGACCTACTTAAAACTGATCCTTTGAGATCTGTAGGAATGTGAGGCGAGGAAGATGTTATAAAAATTAAATAGCCTCAGTTTACCATCAGCTAAGCTGTGAGATGTGAAAGATATGTCAAAATTTGAGAATAAATAGGTTTAATTACCATTATTTTGCATATAGTCTTTGAATTTTGCCAACTGTATGAGGTGTATCTTAAATTCAGTCTACTTTAACATCCCTGATCTCTGCAATGGAACAGAAAATCTGTTTACAGAACTAATTGAATATGCACTGTAAAAACTTTTCAGATTTCTCATTAACAATACTACCAGTAATAAATGAAAATATCTCTCTTGTTTAAAATTGAACATTCATTTAAAAAAGCCTGTATTCAAAATCAAAACCAGTCGCATGTTCATTAAAGCTAAACGATAAATCACATTGCAATACCTGCACATCCCCTCACTGAAGAACCAGAATATTTCCACAGGTATTATAGATATTATACTAAGTGATCACTGTTGTTTAACTGCATCCCCTAGTACATGCAGTGAGAATGCCATGCAATGAAATCATCAGGTTATTAACGATGGCATTATACAGGTGGAGTTATAAAGAATTAGGTACCTGTTAGAATTTCAGCTGTAAAATATTTGAGTCAAATGTAGTGTGGCAGACAGAACTTAAGTGGACACCAAAATGCCCCATTTCTTGTAAAATCTCACAAACAAAGAGCTTTCAGGAATATCATGTGAGTCTTCCAGTGTGATTAAAGATAAAACCAAGCAAAGCTGATTGGTTTTTGTCAATCTATGGGTCTGGAAAACAAAAAAAGCAAAAAACAAAAACAACCAACCAAACAAACAAAAAAACCCCACCCAAAACGAAGCACCAGCATTTGAACTGTATTCCCATAGATCAGATTATCATAGGCAGTTACCCTTCCATATACCCTTTATCTATCGAAGGATATTCCCACAAGCTACAAGTGTTTTCTTTCTTTGTGCCAAACTGCAGGGCTGCACTTAAACTGAGGTCATTCGTGCCACAGTTGTTAAAAGCTATTAAAACTCAGAATGAAATACTTAGAGTGCTCATTTTGTAATTGCAGAAATACAGTTGTCTGATAAGCACTGGTGATTTTTCAGCAGGGGAAAAAAGAAAAAGCTCGAGGCTTTAATGTATGTAAAGAACAGGTATGTCAATAATGTGGATAATTTAACTAAATGTACATTTTAAAGGCAGAATATTGGAGAGAAATATTTGACCATTCTTTGTAGTTTCATAAAATGGATTGGCTAATAAGCAAGGGTAAACCATAAAATTATATCCTTTCCTTACTTTTCACCGAATACTGAGTGATCTCTTTAGTGGACTGATTATTCCTTACTGTGATTTTTGAAATGGCAGGATAAAATTGCACATCTGAAATTAGTGAACTCTGAGATTTGACAAATTTATTTCCTCTGACAAATACCAAATGTTTATAGTGTTTGCTTTAGTTTTAAGCCATTACAGGTGCAGCATAGGAGGAGGAATAATTTCACTTAAAAGTGATGATTTTGCCAGGGAATAACACAATTATCCTGTCAATCAGAAATGGATTTCCTTTCAGTCAAAATAATTAAGTAAGCAATAGTATCATTAAGCAGACAAATAAGAAATACAAAGAAAAAAAGGAAGTGAAACTTCTCAGGAAGTGAGAGAAAGCAGAAGGTTAAGACCTGAGCTGTGGTCTAGAAGATGTTTGTAATTGCATTGTTGTCTGGGTGTTGACTGGCTGATTGAACAGCATTGGAGGTGTCCACGACCTGTCAGGCCAGGGAATTGGAGTAAATGGACAGCTAATACCATGATTGAATGGTAAAAGTGGAGCCTGATCTCTTTGAGGATGAAAAATCAATAGTCTATTAGATTTGTCAGGATGACAGGAGGAGAAAAAAACAAGTCTGCTGTATTTGCTTTCATTACCAGGGTTGCTTTAATTAAGCACCCACCTCAAGAGGGAAGGGAACCTGGAGAATTGAAGTAGTAATGAGATCCGGGCTTGAAGTAAATGGAGTAACTGTAGCATAAGGCATGCTGACAGACAATTAAACCTCTTTATCAATGCTGCTTCTTTCCAGAAATAAAATCTCATATGGCAGCTATAAAATAAGGCTGAGACTAGTATGATCATAAATCTTACTGCATCTTGTGGTTGTGCACATTATTGTTCAAGTTGTTTCGCAGTTTTCACAAAAATTATAAATGTATTGGCCAATACTAAGCTTTCTAAATGAAAGTTTCTGCTCCTGTGAGTATTTCTTGTGTAGAATTACTCTGCATGAGAGTCTGTGCTCTTTAGCTATTAACTACTGATGTCCACTGTGACACCAGTGGCTGGCTGATAGCACAGCATATCTGGGTACATGCCAGCCAGTTCAGTGGCACAAGGTAGCTCTCATTCTTCTCTTCTCCTTATTGCCATCAGGAGGTAACTAATCTGCCTAATTCAATCAGCGTGCACATATCTCATCCAAACCTGACAGTAAACGTAATGCTTCTGACATTGGAAATGTTAAGAATAACCCCACATTCACTGGAGCTCAGTGTTGCACAAATTGCTGGTTTGGATTAAACCTGAAATTCTTCAGGTCTTCAGATGGCTCACACACGTACAAATGTATAATATTTCTCTTTCCTAAACAGTAAGGTTGAGGAACTGAAGAGTTTTGGCTCAAGATTTCTTGTGGGAAAACATTTTACTTGTGCAATAAGCAGTGGCAGCAAAGCTGTGCCATTCTTCTTCCAGCATTTAAACTGACCGCTATGGGATGATCCTGTGAGTGTTCACAGTGAGACTGCTGTGCATTGCTTTGCATCATTTTCCAGCAGGCAGGTTTAGTGGGGGGAATAAATTCCTTTTCTTTGCAGCTCACCTTTGCTCCATACCTGCTATTCACTGTAGGAAATTGAAGCCTATCTGTTGCATGCTCTCTTTCTTAGAGGCAGAAGTCAGTAGGTATTATATTCAGTTAATTGCAATTTGAAATTTAAGATACGTAATTTGGGTTCTTAATACTTTTGGCCTGCCATTTGTATTAAGTACTATTAGTTGCTGAGTGCTCCAAATGACAAATTAAGAAAAGGTTTTACATACACGTATCTAGGACCATGAATTTGCTTTAGATTTTTGCAGTAACATGTGAGAGAATTTGCAAACGCTTTGCAAAACTACTTCAATCAAGGAGAGTGGTTTTATATTGAGTGATTGCTTTGTCAGAGCTCTTCCAAGTGATAATCTACACTAAATTCTTAAGTAAACTCATAGGCAAGACTACACTATTTATTGCACTTTGTTGTATTTCTGTGAGTAGAAGTTTCTATTGCATGTGTAGAACAATGGAAACTTTCTACGTATAAGGTCACTGGTGCCTTTGTTTTGGCTATTATATTTGTTACTCTGTTAAAATGAAAAGCAATTTATTCTACCCTATTCTATGTTTCTGTTATTATGTCTGTAGTACCGTATGTATTAGAATATAAATTTAAATAATTTTGTGTATCTCAAGAGGTATAGGAGTTGTCTTGTGGTACAGCTATGCGTATAAGCCATGTTTCTGTTTCTTTCATATGTTTCTTTAACATGTATGTATGTATTTTTTGTAGCTGCATATTTATTTGATTGGCTTCCCTTCATTATGGATTCAGCGTCATCATAAGTTATTAAATTAATTTCTGCTGCTTACTATATCTTATTTGACTTCAACTCCACTTAAATATCCACTGGTTCGTCTTTCTTTCATCTCAAAATCCCTTTTTATCACATTTTTTTTCATTTACCTCCATTGCTGCATTGCCTATTTCAGGCTTAATATAAAAATACTAACTTTAAGGCCATAACTCCCTTCAGTCTGGACTCAATATAGATTCAAAGATGGGGTACTTCAAAGATCTTCACCTTTCCTTCACAAGAAAATGCCTTGTAGTTTTATCTCATTCTTTGTTATAAGGATTTTATTACAAATTGTGGTGATTATGCTTTAAAATTTATTACAGAGGTGCATATCATATATGAAGAAAATTACCTAGTATTTCAAATATATATTGAGGATGTTTCTTGTACTATTCCATTGGCTTGTTTTGGTTAGTAAGTTAAATAAATGACAAGTGACAGAGTGGTTTAAAATGAGTGTCTTGTACAGCTGTCCTGGGTTCTGCTGTGGTTTAGAATAAACCAGATAGGAGAACAATGACCTTGATTTAAAATTTGGGAATGTTTGTAGAGCCTTAAAAGTTCACAAGCTGTCATAATGATGAACTAATAGGTTTGTAGGAGGATGCAGAGAAGGTGTCTCAGTGTGTTTGACATTTTCTGGTGTGTCATAAATGTCTTGCTGAGGAGGCTGGACCCCTTAGGAATCAAATGCTCTGAGACGCTTGTTGGTAGTCAGGTCCTATATTAGCACAGATTTAAAGTTCAGGTCTTCCTGCAGAGGTTTCTAATGTAGTCTGGAAACTATATTCACATGTTCTTTCTTGACAGGAACTGGTCAATGCATTGTTCCCATGTCACTTGAATTATAAAATTAGAATTTGGCATATTAAAGGTTTAGATTTTTTGTTACAAAATCAAGGCTCATTATAGGTCTGAGTGATGCCTTCTCTGAAGAAATGCATGCAGTGGCATCAACTCAGCTTCTTGAGGGTGCCTGTGGTCTCTAGAGGTGCAAAGAATTTAACAACTTTTAATAAAAATATTGAGCAGTACGATAACAATCATGACTCCCCATAGATAACATACAGCTAACATGCAATTATGTATTCTTCAGTCTAAATGTACTGGAATACAAAAGAGACAAATGGTATTACCCAAGTACAGTAGTTCCCTGAAATTATTATACTGAAATTATTACAATGTTTTTATGTGATATAAATAAACACACATTGTAAGAACTAAACAGATTAGCTTCCCCTACAGGTGGCAAGTCTCAGGACATTTTTTAAAATAATGGAGAGTTAGTACAAAAGACAAGGACCCTCAGTGGCAGCAGCACTGATAGCCCAGCAGCAGCTACCTCTTATTTATACAAAGAGAGCTGACTGCAGCTTTGCTTTCTTTGCTTTTCTTAGTTTGGCACTTAAGAACTTCAGAGGGGAAAGAAGACTCCTTGAGATGTTGTCGTTGATGTTAGCAAAATACATCTATTTCAAATGGAATAATGATTTTTCATAATCTGGCTGAAATCTGATCCACTGAAATACATATATCAATGTAGGCTAGTGCAAATGTGGCTTTATGAATCATTCTTTTGGCATACTGGTGTTTCAGTGGTATTTCTTAACATTCTAGTTTTCAATGTGTGCTGTTCAGAATTCAGTACTGCTGTGGCAGAGTAACTGTACTAGTGCTTAACAGGAATGCAGGAAAACAGAATTCATTGCACTGGTAACTGAAAGTAGCTCGTACTCAGACTTTATTTAGGTTATACGTTTTAAATAAGAAGAATTAAGATAATATTGCAGAACTTCTAACTTTTGCTTTTAAAATAGTTTAAAAATATTTTTGGGTTTTATCAACCAGAATTCCTTTGACAATCTTCAGTAAGATACTTTTGATTTTATCTTCACTTGGAACTAACTTCTCAGAAAACAATTTCATAATCTAATATTTCAGCAGTAATAAATGAGAACAAATTTTAAAAAGAAAGCACATGGGGTTTAAATTCTGTTAATTTTTTGTTTAAGTTGTGGTGTAAACAGTGCAGCTGTAAATGATCATTCTGTAATTTTACAAATCAGAACAGATGTGAAAGACAAGGTTTTTCATGTCATGTACTGGTCACTTTGGAATTGTTTTTTACTTTAGACTTTATAGTGAATCTCCCTTAAGTCTTAGATAAGTCATTATTAAGGCTATCTAGCACTATGTGCAGATATGATCCAGTCTAAATTCAAAGCTATTTAAGCAGGCAAAACTCTTTACACTTGCTTCATATCAGACAATATCCATAGTTATCAATTTCCCTATCTGTTCTTCCTGATACCCAGGAACGTGTTTCTTTTTGTGCTTGTATTTTTTTTTTTTTTTTTTTTGGCCCCAGTCCTTGCTCATTAAGTTCAATTCACGTTTTAAAAGTCCTGGGTTTAGACTTAGGTCCCAGAACTGACAGTGAGTGCAAGTCAGTTTTGCTTGTAAATAATGCCAAACATTTCCGTTTCCAGTATTTGAAATAATTGAAGTAATAAATAAAAAAGATCAGGCTATGAGTGACAATGTAAAACCTTACTCACTAGACTGGAGATATTATGAAATTATAATTTAATGTGTATATACTCCAAAATTTTAAAGCAGCATATAGATAATTCTAGTAGCTCCATAAATACTTAGCTGAGATCTTCAGGCCTATTTTTCTGATGATACATTCATTGCAACTATAAATTTAAACTAGACTATGTCAAAGGAACAATTACAGTTTGTCACAAAAAGGAAAATTTAAACCCGTGTCCTTTTCTTTATGAATTATTAGACATATAAAAAGTATTATTTTCCCATTAAATTTTAAATTCATTTAATATCAAGTTCACTGCCATCTGGATACATCTGGGTTTTATGCACTTCTCAAGGAGGGCTTACTCAGCTAATTCTTGCTTCAGTTCAAACAAAAAATCTTTTTAAAACATGTTTTCACTGTTTGCAGAGAGGCATTTTGTGCATGCTGACCAATTTGTGTTTAGGATCATAAATCACATTCCATTAAGCATATTAGAAAACAAATTGTTCTTTTCAGAATATACTTTATGGAATATTAGACATGATGCAGAATAATGGAGCTGAATCTTCAGTGAATATATTTTGTGTAAAATGGATCCAATTTGTGTTTCAGGAAGAAAGAATTTAACATTCTCTTTACATTCTGAAATGCAATTTAGTAGCATTTCATTCATAGGGACTGGAATTTTTCCCAGCTGCATTCAGTTGAGATTAACTGACCTTGGATTTGAGCTCAGGTAGTGCATTCTCCCGTCTTTTGAGTGTACTTATGCAGTCTATACATTTTAAATGGAGAATATTGACTTGTACAGGTTGTGAAAACAATCTCTAAAAGCAGTTTACCATGTATGATAGAGAAATGGAAATAGATCATTTCACTTGTTTCCCAAAGACCTGGCTTGTTTTGATATTGCACTTGTTTGTCTTATCTTTAGTGTGTATCCTTAATGAATGCTTTATCTTTGGCAGTAATGTGCAGAGCATAAGCGGTGTTGGCCTTGGAGGGATTTTTGACTTAATTTGCTGGATGCGAACCCTCTGTTTCCAATAATTTATTATGTTTCAAAGCCATCTCTGGGAATATAAAATGTGCACCTGAGGCTAGCTTTTATTTATCTCCAATCAATTTTTGAAGCCATGCTATTTTCTGGAAGGAAAAAGTAGTTAGCATTCACCTTTTTTCTATTCCCCCCTTTACCCCTAATATTTAAAGCATGAATAAAATCAATATGATCATATATTGATTTGTATAACATCTTTTGTCTGCTTCAAAGTGCATAGTAGAATTAAAAATTGTGTTAAACTCTAAAAATAATTTGATGGAACATTACAGTAAGTATTTAATCACTCAAAAAAAAACCACCGCTAAAAAAATGTGTTGCCTGAATCTCTCACACCAAAATTAATTCTCTTGCACTGGATTTCAGACTTTATAAAACATATATTAAGGAGCTTAACTAGTAAATTAGAAGATGAGATAACTGCAGTGTAGATAAATGAACATTGCTTAAAGAATTTTAACCAGATTTTTGGCTAACTTTTTAATCTCTACTAAAACTGAGCAAAACCAACTCTAGGATTTTCAACAGATTGTTTTTGTGTAACAGGAAGCAAAGTGTGCATATCTGCATTTATTTGCATCTCATTTAAGTTGCAAGGTACTTTGGCAGGGTTTGTCATTCATTAGGCATTTCTTCAGCGCTTGGTCTAAGAGGATCATTGTCTTGGTTGAGAAACCAAACCCCTAAGCTGAGCATTAAAAAGAGAGGAAAGGAGCATAAACCGTCTGTAAATATGAGAATTTCAGATAAGTTTTTCTTGTTCATACTCCTGTGCAGTGAAAACCTGTTTAAACACTCACCATAGTAAAGTGGCTAGCTTTGGTAATTTTTCTACCCAGCTGGACAAATGGGGTAAAAACCCAGGTGAAAGAAGCAATGCTGTAAATCTCTTTTATCACTTCCTATGAAAGCTAAACCTACAGCCCGCAAAATGCATGTGCTTTACTTCACATGCCTAAATCATCCTCTTGAAATCGATGAGGCTTTTGAGGGGCATAGATTTAAACAAGAGCATTGCTTCTTATAGGTACGGGATTGAGATTTATGGATGCACTGTTTGCACTTCACTGAGAAATTTTGGCCACCAAAGCACATGAGGATTCCTGGATTTAGTCTCATGGCAGCTTTTCTAGGTTATGTGTTCAGTTTGTGCAGTATGCTTCTCTACAGACAGGGTGAGGCATGGGGAAGGCAGGGGACGTCCGGATGGTGCCTAGGAGGGTGGTGGGTGAAGGCTGTAAACAAGGAGAGAGCCTACAGCACAGGAAAGCCAGAGCGATGCTGAGCAGGACTGGGTAGAAACATCCCCCCTCCCCCACCACCACCCCCTGAGGCCTCTGGACAGCAGAGAGGAAATTTTGTCAGGAGCTCAGGGCCAAGCAGTGCTTGCCACAATCCAGAAAGCTGCACCAATCTTGGGGGAGATGAACAGTTTGAAAGGGCAGAGAGGAAGGGGGAATACTTTCCTAAACCCACTTTTCATATATTTTTTGTCTCATCTTATCACTTTGAATTTTCTTTATCCTAAAGAGTTACTTATTCTGGTTTTTATTCTAATTATTTTTTTCCTTTTTAATTTTAAGAGACTGCCTGTTTTTTCTTTGAACTCACTGTAAGGACAAGATCTAGGCAGATTTACCTCAAAGCTTTAGCCAAGTTACAGTTCTATTACGCGCCATTGAGGTGATTTAATTTTATTACTTCATGGCACTTTTAATGAGGAAAGTTAGTACATGCTGCAGTGCTTTCCTGAATCCGGGCATCTTTCTCCTTCATTCCCATCTGAGCCACCTGGTAGGCAAACATCATAGATGCAGCTGTAATACATGCTGCAGTGTGTGTTAAACTGCAATGTAAAAATATAAGACATTTTTTAACATTGATTTGGCTCATCTGCTTGGCTGACCCCTGGCATGAGTACCACATTTAGCTGTAAACTTTGGGTTTTGTCTTCCCCCCCGCCGTGTGTAGCATAAGCCTCATCTGGCACCAGTTAGTACAAAAAAAGTTCAACATCACAACTTTAGTGTATTTTTTCCTTCCAACTAATATCAGAACGAACCCAAGGACCAAAGGCTCTCATTGAAAATAATTCCTTAAATAATCACTTACCTTGAAGGCATTTGATCTGTATGATCTGAATGAAACTGCTGATAACTTCAGAGAAATAGAAAACTGTGTTAAAAATCACTTTCTCCTGGGGACTGAAGTCCTACCAGTCACATGGTGGATTAGAGGCTTGGCAGCTTGCCAGCTCATCAGACTGCATGTAAGTTCTTTGATGCCAATTGCATTAGCTTTCCTCTACTAATGTGCTACGTAGCTTGGAAGATAAAAGAATGAAGGTCAACATACCAGCATGTACCCCTGGTATAGCAAGAGCTGTTCATAATGTGCAGGAGAATGAAAATGATTCAGAGTTCAAGCTACAGGCTAAGTGACCTTCTTCTGTGCCCAAGGTCCTGAGATTTTGTCCTCAAGTCCTAAGTGCAACGAGTGCTTATCAGAGCCGTGTCCCAGGATGCAATTTACTCTCAAATTCCCAAATGGACACAGTTTGCCTTCAACCGTGATGGCCTGTTATTTATGTGCAGATGCTGTGGGCTATGAACTTTCTGCAGAGTATAACCACTGCTGAACTCTACTCTCACTCTCCTGATTTTGTTCATTGTGGGGGCTATAATGCATAGGAATCAACCATAGCTCATGGGTGCAAAGCTAGACTTTATGACTGATTTGAATGCCCTCAGACAAAAAGTCCACTTTATGTACATCTTTACCCACAGGCATCTTGCTATAGAGATGTGTTACAGAGATGGATGACAGACTGACAGACCCATGTATATGCTAACTTACATTAACCATAATACAGTAAAGATATTTACAGGGATGATAGATGACCAGAGACAATTGTGTGTTTGCAAGGTAATTAATTGCTACATCATTCTTCCTCCCTCAGAAACAGGAAGAACCAAACCATTCCCAAAAGGATGTGGAGATTGATACTTGCGGGAAGGTGAAGCTTGTGTATTGAAATAAAATGTAGAAATGGAAGTCTAAGAAATCATCAAAACGCAGCAAGGTGACCATATCCTAAATGTATCACAAAATAATCAGGTTTGACATGGAAAGGTGTGAATCCAGTCACAAAAAGATTTAGAGCCCTTCAGCCTAACCTCCATCCTATCCAGGATATACCTGAGAGGTTTCCACATCTTTTCTTCTTTCTCAAGAATATCTTTTTCCTGGATGTTACCTTATATTCTTCTTCTTCTTGTATTCAGTGTGTGCTTTGCAAAGCTAGGAAGACTTCTGCACCACTGGTGACACAGTACCACAGCCCTTAAATTCGCACTTCGCTACTAAGAAGGAGTAAACTGTAACTCCTTGGGTAACAGTTGGCACAGTGTTTGACATCAGTCAGCTTGTAAAACTTGTATTGACACTGAAATCTACCTTGTGACTAGTGAAAGAGCTAGAGGAGTATAAAATTGTGGAAAGAAAGGAAGCTCTTCCATATGGAATGACAAAAATCAAATAGGTTATTTTGGTCTTCAGCTGATTTTTATCCCACAGGGGAAGGTTTTTATTTTAACTTCTACTTTTTCAGTTTTACACTGTAGTAACCTCATCAGGGAGGCACGCTGTGAATTGGGGAACAATTTGTAACATTTCCTCATGACTGCTATGTACTAAATTTGCCCTTCAAGCTTGAAGCGACTTTCTCTTAAGTCACAGGGAGATAGACCTCTCAAAGCAAGGGAACTCTGCTGTACTTCTCTTCCCTCATACCAGTGACAATTAATGCTCATAAAACAGAGGTAAGGGCACCACTGCAGCAGCTACCCTTTATAAGCTTGCAACCTTATAAGAAAACTCTAATTTCTTGCCAAAATAAGGTTTTGATTACGCAGTGTTTTCTGACATGGAATGAAAAAAAAAGCTGTATTTGCTATGTTAAATGCAGTAATAAGAGTATGTATAAACAATGAAGGAAGAACATACTTTGTCATTAAAGGAACGAGACAGGTGATGGATGATGTGAAAGTTAAAGTGCAAGAAATGTTGGAGTCATTTTTAATTGCTTAATTTTATCCCTTTTGAATGAAGAAACATCTCTTCCATGACTTCAACGGTGGCAAAAGGTGAATTAGGTCTAAACCAGAGATTTTACCTGAGTTTAAATTATTTACTTAGGTATATGCAAATCTGGATCTCCATTTTGCAGCTGAGGTATACCAATAATAGCAAAAGAAGAAAAAATATTTCCTGTCTGTAGGTGTCGGAGGTTTTTTGATCAGTGCCAAGATGAGTCGTGCACCTCTTTGCACATGCTACTCAGGTCTTCTATAGCCATCCAAGTGTTCTGCTCATTTACAGGGACTCTGACTTGGCAAGGTTTGAATTGAAAAAATAATACAGAGCATGTCCAACCATAACCTTGAATGTGTTGGAGGATAATTGCAGAATCTTGTTCGTGTAATTCACAAGTAAATTTTTTACAATTAATACAGGGCATCCTGATACATAACAATCTTTCTACTTCTGCTTTCTTTTCACCTGAGGTTTTCGAAGTAGTCTAGTGATGGTATTTAATTTCTCTTCTTAAGCAACTGCAGTGTTAAGATTTGCGGCATTTATCTAGATGTGGTTTTTTTTGGTTTTTTGGTTTTTTTTTGTTTAGTAGCTACTAATCGGGTTTTCTGATACTTGTTGTGGTAGAATGCTTTTTGGAGTTGCTTTTATAAGCAGCAGTATTTGTTGTTTTATTGTGTTGTATTTGTGCTGTATTTGTGATGAAACCCAGAGCAGATCTTGGTCTCAGGCTGAATTAAATGGAAAATTGAAGTGATTTTTTTACCAAAATATGAATCTAGAGGAGGAAAGCTGGTTTGCTTACATAAAGTCTCAAGAATTCTGCTTGTGAAAAAACAGTATCACCCACATGTTTTGGCACATGTATTTTAAATGCTGCTCTATGGGGAGGTAGCTTTTCTTTAGCAATGTCTCTTTCATGAGCCTTGTATGAGTCCCTTCATTTTGCCTTTCACACAAGTCCAGTAGATACTAGAAATCTAGTTTTGTATTTTATTTTCTATTTTGTTCTAGTTTTGTATTATGTTGCACTGGGGAGAACGCAAGGAGAAGCCATGCTATTCCTAAGTAATTTTGTTAATTTTGACTCATATTACAATAGTAATCTTCTAAAAACTCAGTATAAATTTTTTATTATACTGATTTTCTCTATCATCTACTTCATTTAATGCTTTCTCACTTAGTCTGTGGTTGTGTAATTAGTTGATTTCTAAAGTGGCATAAATGAAGGGATTAAAACTGTCATGGAGATGGCAGGAGCAAATTTTGGAAGGTTAGGATTTTCTAACAACTTTTGCCATTAATGGAGTTTCTCTCTAGCCCTCCTTAGGACGTTTTCCTCTCCACCCCCAACCTTCCCACTACTCCTCATTGCTGATACATCTTACAGACTCCGTTGTTTCAACAAATTCTATTTAGTTTTTAGTGAAGGAGTAAAATCTTTCCGCCAAGAAGCAGAAGTAGCTGGAGGCAGGATCTCTCTCTTATTTGGGAGGTAAACAGATTTATCCCTCTTATAGTAGTAATTAGTAAATCCATTATCATTTAACTGCCCTGTGGCTAAGGCAATAAAATTACAGTTTATCCAAACCCAGAACTATGCCAATAAATGTGATCCTCATAGTGACACTGAAGCATTTTCTTCTATAAGGAGGATGTAGCTGAGCTAAAAATTCTGTAAATATACAATAGAACTTGAAATATGTAGAAAGATACAGACTCCGATGGACTAAAATAGCATTCCCTTTTGCACATAAACAGTTAAAGGATTAACATGGGTTAGCTTACAAAGTATTTTATTGCTATTGATTTTCTTTGAGTTTGAGCCAGTAGAAATGGGGAATATGAAATATCTGGAGAACAGAGAGTTGGGAACAGAGATACTCTGAGGCTACAATGAGAAGGGGAATTGAAATAGAGGTGACAAGACACTGGAGGTCAGAGGCTTTGTGTGCTGAAGCATTGGATTTGCTTGTGCAATGTGACCAAAATGAGGATACTTGGGAAGGGAATTAAGAAGGTGGGTTATGTAGGCATAGTCCTCCTGTGACAAGGAGGAAAACAGGAAAGGAACTAGCTAGACTGAATGCAACAGAAGGCAGAAAATGCATGGAAGCAAGAAAGAGTTTCCCTAGCAGAGCAAATGGTGTTTTGGAGGCTGGAAGGAGTCCCCTGACAGTCCCTTTTCTTCTGCTATCACTGAATGTCTGTAAAGCTCATGTCAGATTGTCTTATTCTTTTACCAACTGTGAAAATTTCCTTGCTAGTTTCATAAAGGAAGTGTTACATGGATATGTACAGTGCATATGCAGTGTGTATATATAGCGGGTTTTAGCTCTCAACAGCCTTCTTTACCACATTTCTGAACGTTTCTATCCTGCTTGCTGCTGTCTTTCACACCATAACCTGATCTATCTATATAGAGGCCCACTTTGTAAAATGAATTGATCTGAGCGTATTTTTTTTTTCTCCCTTCTCCTTCCCGCCCCCTCACTTTGTTATTTTTGGAAGGAGGAGGGGTAGATGTGGGGGGAAGAGAAACGGTGTAAATCATTCATAGGCAAAAGATTTCACAAGCAACACCAGTTCCAGGCATCTTAATTTAAGTGCCTAGCTTTATATTTAGACAGCTATTATTCCCATTGACTGTACTGCAAACTTCATCAGCAGCCCAGCATTTCTATTAAAAAAGACTGTTTCTTAGAGCTTAAAAGTCTGAATGGATTTTATAGTTTGGAACCTGAGAGTGTAGATTTGCTTAAGAACACTCACCTGCTCACTATAAGAATCACAATTAGAATTTCTTTTTCTTCATGGGCTCAGTCTTACAGGAGGCTGAATATTATTGACATTAAACTCATAGAGTTAAGGTATGTGTAATCAAAGTACACAACACTCTGAAGAACTGAGCCGTAAGCATAGAATTCACTAGACTAACGCATTTGGAAACACTTTGCTTTGCATATAGAGGGAATGATCACACATCAGACACCTAGCAATTTTGATGATCCTGGTTTCATAATAATAACATTGTATACTCTATTACCAGAAGAGTAATAAATGAGAACACTGAACAGAAGGGCCAAAAAGAATCCTTAATATCGGTTTTATGAACATCTGTCATTTTGTTTAAGTACAAAGAAAAATGAGCTTATGCAGAATTAAAAAATCAGTTCTAAAATGGAGACTATTACTACCTTTTGCAAAATGTTCTTTTTTTATTGAGCATTTTACTGTATGCAAAAGAATTTGCAGCATTATTTTTATGGCTCTGCACAACCTCCATTGTGCATTCAGCCTTGGTATTGAACTGAGAGGAGCTGGCTTACACATAAGGACTAAAAGAAGTGTAATGAATCATGAAACAAGCCTGTTTTATTCAATAAGACATTGTCTGAGCTTTCTTTCCACATGAAGAACTGGCCATTCAAACAGAAATGACCTGCAGAATTTTTGCATAAAAAGGAATCTAAATGCATTGGGGCATACGTGGTAATAACTCTGTTGTTTCATGATACTATGAGATTAAATGAAACAATACTTGCATTTGGAAGCTTATCTAGTTGCAAAGAATAATAAAGTATTCTCTCCTGAAAATGTCATTGATTCCTCTCCCCAGTAATTTTTCAAAACTTCTGTAGTTGCAAGACCTTTGTTTTCAGTGTAAATGCAAGCAGAGATGCCTGGCACAACAGAGAATAAAAGATTGGAAGTCTTCCTCAGGAAAGTGCCAACATTACATATGTTTTATGGAAAACCCTCAGAAATAAAATGCTGCACATACACAGCAGGTAAAAGATGTCACTACTAGACATTGTAGTATTTGACATGAGTTTTAAAAAATTGAATTTTTATAGTTTAGGTATTACCTTCAACCTGTGAAGAGATGAAAGAGACCTTATTATACTTAATAACTTTTACCGACATCAGTGTTGCCTGTAAATTCTTGGCCTTCATTGTGCTATATAAAGCACTAAGTTACAGCATGCTACTGTTGAGATGTCATTATTTTAGAGATTGCTGCACAGAGTAATGACATTCTTACTTTTTTGCTAAAATTAGTCTGTGTGGAGTAGGTCATACTAGGAAGAAGGGAATATTTTCATTGTCGGATTTAGAAACCATCTACCACAGTTCTTTTTAAGCAATAATGTGAAACTATGAAGTACTTAGAAAAATCCATTCTTTCTTCATGCTTTTGCAGCATTCTAGTTTTAGTGGAACATACAGATTTTTCCATTTAGCCATTCCACACAACAGGTTTGGTAGTTCAGTCTATACCTCTTTCTTTCTTCCCTCTGTAGTCACTGGTGCCTTTGGTTGATTAATTTTAGAATAAAGCATTCCTAGAAGAGGTCTTCCAGAGAGGATTTTCTGTAGGCATCTGTTCTTTATATCCAGGGCAAGATGGTCCCTGCATGATCAGGCAGGCTCTGAAGTTCAGTATATAGAAACTTTGATTTTTAGTCTTTTAACTTTTGGATGCGACTTCTTCACATAGGAAATACTCGCTGCAAGTCAAAGTGCAATAAGCTATCAAGTCAAATTAAAACTAGAAATAAAAACTGAAAATGAAAGAATTTTTCTTCCACCCAGAGTAGAGCACTGGCTCTACTGCACATCAAGGTCTGACCTTAAAGCTTTTGCCAATAGGCTTCTTTAATAGAGCAAGAAAATGAGTAACTGAGGAAAGTAGGAATAAAGGAAGAGAGCTGCAATCCACAGCAGTCCTTTGACTCACTGTTAGAGGAGTCAGTGCTGGACATGCTGCTGCCCCTTTCCTCCCTTTTACACACTTTAATGTGTCTGATCTCTCTCTTTTTTTATATGTGGTTAGTCATTTTCATTATGAAAGGTCAGTCTACTTTTCTGCTGGAATTTGAGCATTGTCCACATTTTATTCCTAAATGTCATTACATCAGCTACCATTTTTACCACCTATGATGACAAGATTCTGTAGTGTTTCTAGAACACATCTTTTGGAAACATTATGTCTGAAGGGTAGTTCTTTTGGTAATTAAAAATGACCTGGCTACATACTAAGTGCTAAAATATTGTGAAATGCTAACAGCCCATCTTCAAGGTTTGACAAGTTTCTGTTCTCTGTAAATGGTGCAAAATGTGAGTTTGGGATCTTTGAAAAATATCATCTTCCTTCATGTTCATAAATTTCAGCTAATTTAAATGGATAAGGTCACCGAGTTTGTCTAGAACACAATTTAAGTATAACCATTTCTGAATATACAGTTTCTTAAAATGGCATTCTCAAGCTCTGTGCACCTCTGATGCACACTGCTTCATAGAGTCCCTTCTCATATAGGCTGATTCTCTGCCATACCTGCATTTCTGTCCACAGAATATTTTTCTAATTATAGAAGCAGTTACTAGCTTAGAAAAAATACACACAAGGCCTGTAGCTGGGCTTGGAATGAAGCTGTAGCTGCCCTTCAGACACTGTTGCTGTCTCTGAAGCTGGCCTGCAGGATGCCTTTTATTTTCCCATTGTGTGTCTCAGTTTTGTTATCTGCAGATGGAGTTAATGCCACATGGTTCCTCTCCCAGCACTTGCCAAATACAGGTGGAAAATGCTCATTTTTTGTTATCTGTGAATTTTAGCAGTTCTTAATTCATAATCCTTTAAACCACTTGGAAAACTGTTAATTGTATTTCTGCTCTTCCACGCCTTCTCCCATCTGCTGCCTTTTTCTCCCACCTTTCCCTATCACCTCTTCTCCTAATGAAGGTGGAGATAAGTTCTTCCCGCCCAGCATCATTTGACTGCATGCCTGTGCCTCTGCCTCTGCACTTCTCTGGTGTCTTGCTCTGGGCATCTCTGTGTGTGATTTTAGATCCCTGAGTTCTCACTTGAACCTTTCTCTGCCGCAGGATGTTCTTACATTCCTTCTGTTGATAATTTTAACTCTCCAAGGCAGTTGTCAAAGTCAATAGAATAGCAAGGTGGATCCCTCTGTGGCCTCCTTGGCTCTTTGGAGCCCGGATGCATGTACCCGCAGGTGGGTGCCATGCAGTGGGATGGTCCCAACAGTGAGCCCAAGAGGACTCTGAAATTGGTAATTGCAAAAAAGCTGAAAACCTTCCACCTTTAATAGTCTTCTACATAACAGCACATTAACGTTTGTGCTATGATGGGTATTCTGAGGATATGGTAAATAATCAGAAGTTTAATGTATCACATAATAAAGAAATTGCATCTATTTCCTGAGGGCAAAATTAGATTTATATTTTTTTCCCCCATGTATTTTAATGAAAGATACAGATACAATAGAGACCAAGTCAGATGTCTGGTTTGTAGTGCACTTGCAAGTTGTAAGGACACTTAGAGTTGTTAAGTACATATAATGGAAAGAAATGAGAAAGAAGAGCTGGTCAGAATTTTCCAGCAGAATGCTTTTTCCTGGAAAATGGTGTTTCAAGGAAACTCAGATGTTTCCTGGAAATTCCTTGGGGTTTTGTTATGAACTTATACAAAAAGACAGGCCGTGGTGTTAAAGAAGGCAGTCTGCCATGGTGCTCTTGATTTGATGTGATATTGAACAGTATAATTGAAATACTTGGTTTTACTTTTAAAGTCATTTTAAGGGCACGTGTTATTTATTATTGATTGTCAAGGCATCAGAATGTTCCATCGTAAACTAAACAGGATATATTTCAGTCCATAAACAAATGACATGTTTTAATCGATGCTGGGTGGCAGATGTGCCTTTGATGATTTAAAAGTAACATATTTCAACTCAGCATTTGGGAACACCAGCTCTGTCACATTGGCTTACCTCTCTAACTTCTGACACTCATCCAGGAAAGATGGTTGCACAAGGTAATTTTGCCATATGCAATTTTTAAACCTAATTTAAGTTAATTCTGTACAACTTCTCATCAAGGCACTTTCAGGTTTTTATTTTATTTTTTAGGACTGGTTTAATTAAATTTAACACAAGTCAATTCATATTGATTGAAATTACCTTAAATGAGTTTGGCTTAAGCCCAAATAACAGTCTTTTGCACCTGTTTTAAGTTTCATTCATTTAAATTTGTACCAACAGTTATGCTTTTGCCAACTGTCAGAGGTAGTCAGCACACAGAAAGCTCACATTTCTAGGTTGTTACACAGTACCGAGTAGAGAAATAATCTAAGATTACTTATGTGTACTCAGCTCTCAATAGTATCATTTGTAGAGTCACGTTCCATTTAGTTAGTATACACTTCTGAGAAATTTATCGATACCAGGTATTTGATCTCCCATTCCTTCAATCTTGATTTCCCAGTGTATATTATGCAATCAGATAAATGTGATTTTGTATATTCTCAGATTTTTTAAACACCAACCTTGATTATGACTCTTATTAGAACTTACACTCTTCTGCTTTAGTATTTTGAAATGCTTTCCTTTCTTCCTATGGCTTTAATGGGAAACACCAAATTCTTGCAAAATAGGCTGAACTCAAAGAAGGAGTAACAGCAGGATTCTCGGTGGTGAGAAGAGGCAGCAGTACAGGCAAGATCCATATGCTAAAATTTTCTTCTCTCAAACACAAGTTAAAACTGCCGCTTAATTGCATTTGAACCTTCCCCTTGTAGCCCTTTAAAAATATTATTTAGGAGAAAAGCAAGTAAAACTCTGGATCTAGCAGTGTTTTGGTAATTTGATCTTAAGTTTAGAGTCTATAGGTAAATATTTGAGCTAATTCTATATTCACATCACTATAAAACACAGGAAATAAAATGATAAGAACAACTTGGGTTTTTCCAAGATACAGGTTGTACCTGTGATGAGTTTGTTGCTATAAGAGAAGAAGCTGACCTTTCCTTCTGCTTATAACCTAAGGTGATGAGTAGAGCTAAAATGAGGTGTACAAACAGCTGCAGAGTCTAGTAGAACATGCATTCTTACTCTATACACAAATAGGCAAGAGTTTTGACTTGACTATGACGTATAGTCTCATCTGAATGCTTTAAAAAGACCATTAAATGGTGAACACTTCTACAAGCTTAGGAATTTACAATGTAACTTTTTTTTATATTTTGGGAGGAAAAACTTGTTTATTTTATTTTGGCCTTTATCCATGTTTTCTCCTTAGTCTTGCTCTGTACTAGAGAAATAGTTTTCTGATGCACAGTCTTGACTGATGTAAGCTAGTGTGTATGAGCCACGTAAATTAACAGAAACAGAAAATAATGTGCTGCCACAGTTTAATATAACATTTAATACTGCTGTGTTAATATCCATTGCAATGTAAATATTACTGCTGAGAAAATATTTGATCCTTTCTAATATAGGAGGCCACACTACATTATATCAGACTGTGCTCTGTCATGTTGCAACATGAAATGAAGTAACAAAAAGTGACATGAACCTTTGTAAAATGCCACAGTGCAGTAACCCATTTTTAACGCTGTCAGTATAAACTACAGTAGCAGGTAGAAACAAATCAAATGTAACATCTGAACAGGAAAATATTGTTAAAATAACCTGTAGCCTTCAGTTAATATCTGACTATCAGGACATCTCTGGCTGGGGTATCAATTCACACTAATAAATCATGTGGGTTTGTGATGAAAATGATTGTGAATCTCATTACGGAGATTGTCACTTCAGTGTTATTTATTGGTACCTCACAGAGTATATTGAGATAGTTAATATGAGTTTTGTCTTGGTAATTTTCTTGACAAACAGTCCCACAGGCCCACCTCACCTCTCTCCCCAGGCCTAAAAGAGTGAATACTGCAGTGGTTAGATTAAGCATTCCAGAAGCTTATTTGTCATTTTACCGAGCAGTATTATTGTTCCATTTGCTTTCAAACTTTTCTTCTCCTAAACTGGCCCAAAGCACATTCCTACTGGTATGAGAGGGCTAGTGAGGTGCTTTCTTGCTTTCCTTTATAATACTTCCCTAAAAAACTAACAGCATCTTTTATGGTCCAGACATTTCATTAGTCCTATGGCGTCTTCCACAAACAAATCTCACACTCAGTGCCAAAATGTATCCAAAAAGCCGAAGTTGTAAAAAACTCACTAATTTTGTTAGACACTGTGGAATTAACTGGCCAGCCAACTTAAGAGTGTAGAGACTGATTCACCAGCATTACTGCTGAGGAATATAGTAGCAGATTCATTGGATCTGGTATTTTTGAACATAAATATTATTTAAGACAATTAACAATGGATTTCACGCTTGTCCTGATGACTTTACCAAACTGCAATTTTACAGAACAAATGAGGCTTATAAATACATGTGTGTAAACTAAAAGAGAGGAGAGTCAGGCTGGACACGAGGAAGAAATATTTTACAATGAGAGTGTTAAAATACTGGAATAGGTTGCCCAGAGAGGTGTCTGTCTCTGGAGGCATTCAAGGCTAGGCTGGATGTGGTTCTGAGCAACCTGATCTAGTTGAGGATATACCTACTCATTGCAGGGAGGGTGGACTAGATGGACTTTGAAGGTCCCTTCCAACCCAAACTATCCTATGAGCCTATGATTCTATAAATAAAAATCCCAGGTTTACAATGAGCTTCTTTGGCATATGTTAAGTAGCAAGTAGGTCTTTATCACACTGCTCTTAATGTATGTGAATAAGCACTATCATAATAAAAATGATTCTTCTCTTTACACTGATAAAGGCTGCATTCTATGGGGGATTTATTTTTCATGTGACCTTTCTGCTGCACTTTCTGTCCCCTAATAATGTTCTCTACTCCCCACTGAAAGGAGGGTGATTTCACTGGAGAGTATTCCCCAACAACAGACAGGTGAATCTTGCAGTCTAACACAGTAGCAAGAGAACTGGTATTTTTCCAATTTAAGGGATTTTCATAACCACTATACAGATAGAGAATATTCCCACAGCTCTCAGTTTTCTAAGTGGTGCTGTCCTAGCATTACGTAAATCCACAATGTGACCTGAAACAGAGTGATAGAGGCTTTTGTGTTGGCAAGCAACACAAAAAAATAGGGCTTAAGCTGCAATGAGGAAAATTCTGAATAGCTCTCAGGAAAAGCATTCATAAAGAGGATGGTCAAACATTGGAACAAGTTACCCAGAGATGTTTCATAATCTGCGTCCTTAGAGGTATGAAAAACATGACCAGATAAAACCCTGAGCAACCTGATCCAACTTTAAAGTTAGATTCCACTTCAAAGTTGGTTCTGTTTTGAGAAGTCATCTTTCCCAGGTGGCCTGTAGAAGTCCCTTCCACACTCAGTTATTCTCTGATTATTTGCCAGCAATTTCACACTGAATAGTATTCAGTGATCTTCTCTTCTGCATTGATTTTCTAGAAATAGTGACTTCAAAGGGTTAAGTTAATTTTTATTTATTTTTTTTTTATTTCTATAGGGTGAACATAAACTGTGGTCTTAAAAGAATCACCTGCTACTGGTTCATCCATTAGACAGCTTGTGTTGCTGTCCTTGGTTCAGTAACTATGACAGTTACAAATGCTCCTCAATGTACACTGAAGATATTACAAATTGTATTTATTTTTCATGTTATCTTAAAAATTGGTCTAAAACCTGAAAGATATGGTTTTTAGTTCATTATTTTTTTGCGTACACTATGAAAGAATTAAGGGCTAACACAGCTTGCTGCAGGTCATCAGGTTTCCTCTTTGACCTTGTCTGATATAATCTCGTCTGTTTCTGTTCAAGACTACTTAAAAACCTAAACCTATCCTGCACAAAATAAATATAGAAGAAAAACTCTTAAGAAATGCTCGTTATTCTAAGCCCAATGGACTATCTTTATTCGATAGAGCTAAGTATTTGACTAGTATCTAGTTTTGCAATAAACAGAAGCTGAAATGTAATTTACCAGCTCTTCATGAATTGTTTATTCATACCCACCCTCGGGATATTCCAGTACTATTGCATTACTCAGTATGATGTTGACAACTAATTCTTTTTCTCCTCCTAATTTCTGAAATGTGCTGTTATCCAGTGTTTAGATCTGAGGATTAATTAGCGAGGACATGTGAGAATTTTGCAACAAAAGTGGGGCCAAATTCTACCCTGAATTATACTGGTACTGCCCAACTAATGACAACAGAAAGACAGAATGTAGGCAATTAAATATTACTGCAAGATAGTTTTTTTGTGTGTGACATTTCTTTCTAGATCTCTTAAAAATACTTCAGGGTTTGGGTGAATTGGTTTGGTTTTCTCCCGTCGATGTAATGGTGAGTAATATCCTGCAATAAGAAATGAAAAAGCAAGTGTAAAAAATCCTTTGACATCAAATTATTTTACAGGAAGTTGCTATTTTCTTTCTCCATGAAATTCACAAGTGAAGGTAGGGTTGTATTTCTAACTAGTTGTTATACTGGACAGAAGAAAACGATTTAATTAAGGCTTCAGAATGATGAGTTAGAATTTGTTGATCCTGAGAACTGATATGTGCCTGGTCTCCTTGACTACATGGGGTTTACTGAGGGGGTGGGGGAGAAAAAAAAATAAAAAAAATACAAAGACCTAAGAAAATAAAAAGATTAAAATATATGTATATTAAAAGGAGGGCATTAATTAAATGAAATCCATAGCAGCTTTGCTCTTTGACCTGGAAAGACATGGCAGTTAGAATAGGCAGGACTGGCTTGCAGCAACATAAGATATGAAGATGAGTAGGGGTATAAAATATCAAGAACATAGGAGACTGGTACACATATTTTCATGGTAATGTTCCTTTGAGGCAGCTGGTGTTGAGAGATTTCACAGATAAAAATAACATTCCTATTTTGTTGCCATTTTAAAATGCAGCTTTCCTTTTCCAAAAACAGTTACAACACTAATTAGTTAATATCCTTAAGTATTTGTGCCCTAGACTAGTGTTCTACTTTAATATAGGGTTAAAATTAAGGATTATTTTTGTGCAGTTTTCTAAAACAAGGCCTTGTGGTACACAAATAAAACTTAAAGGTAAATTACGTTGTAAATATTCTCTAGGCATCAAAGACTCTGTGTTGCCTGTGACCTACATTCTGCAATACTAAATTAAAAATAACCACTCTCATTTTATTTATCAGGAATCCAATACCAAGAGATGTGTTGTCCTGTACACTTCCCATCCTGGTAGACATTATATTATTGGAATTATCCCTGATCCTTTCTTTCCCTCCCTATCAGAGCAGCAGAATTAACTGAAATATCCAGCTGACTCATGATTCACAGTGGGCTCTGTAAGAACTCAGACAACAGCCGCCATGGGGTACTTCAAAATCATAATCCTTCAAATTAATAATCCTTCAACTGAAAAGGACCAGACTCAGTTTCTAAAGCTTCCCTCTTAAGTGAACAACCTCCAAATAATTCTGGCTTGAGACCCTTTTGGCATTCCCTGATCCCTAGCTGGGCTCAGGGGATGCCTGCTGGCAACCAGGGAGTCCAGGGTTAACAGGATAGATTTTTATTTAAGAGAAATGCAGTCATTCTGGCATTACGTAAGCAGACCCTCATCAGAGTGCCCTATCAGATCTGTTCTCCATGATGCTTGCCCTGTCAGTCTCTGTGTCTCATGACAAGTCCCATATCACCAGGGCTCTCATCACTGCTGCTTCCATGCCTGGGCTTCAACTTGCTTGTGATAGATGCTCAGCTCTGGGGACAGAGGAAACAGCAGTCAATATTCCAACTTAGACCTTACCCACCAAGGTGATCTGGAGCCATTTTTCTTCCTCTCCCTTTTCCCGGAGCACTGTTGCTCAGTCTCTCAGACATCACTGGCTGTGGCACTCTGGGAATTGCCTGTCTCCTGGACATGCTGAGTATAGGTTGTGTCAGTGTGGTCACATCCATGGCTTTTCTGTTTTCAAGACTTCTACATTTCTGTCCAACCGATAAAGCTTGTTGCACATTTAGCTGTTCGAGCAACAGGCACTTTTCCTGGTGGTTGCTTCAATTATTAATTAATTGATATGTATTGTTTTGAGTCCTTAGGATACTGCTTAGAGCTCCTGTTTATCCCTGGAACTTTCAGCAGCACAGTAACTATATCATAAGCATCCTGCTTTGTTGTATTCTTGCTGCAATGATTAGATCATACTTCTGCTCAGATTCTTGGTCCCACCAATTTATTATGGCAACATGGCAAAGCGTAGAGGTTTCTCCTCTGGAACTTTGGTCTGGTAGTCTGGAAGGGCAGAGCTCCACCTCTGGAATTCTAGTTTTACACAAACTAGAAAGGTTTACATATGACTTACAGGGAGTGTGAGAACAAGGTAAGCTGTCACAAGTCCCAGTAGCCACAATTATCTTGTCCATTCATTATGAAGCATGAAGAATAATATTCTATTCACCTATAGCTTCAAAGCATGAAGGCAGTCTAACAAAATGTGTAAGAGAGTAAGCATTTTTCCCATCTCTTCTGTCTAGCCATTATTACCCACTAAGGAATCGTAGTGTTCCTTTGCGACACAAGTCTATGATTCAGCAAGTTTCTCGACACTCCAGGAAATGGGAACCTCTCCTTGGTCATCAGCAGGTGTCAGCAGTGCCATCTCTATCCCTTTCATGTTCTAGATTACATAGTATACAGCTCTAAAGTTCAAGTCTGCACATGGGGTTGCAGTGTAATGCAGATCTGGCAGGAAGGAAATCATCATATTCATCATTCTGGCTTTAAAAGTCTTCTTACCCTTTCTAGCTGTTGTCCTGTATTCTATGAAATGCAAAGTGCCTTTGAGAAACATGATTTATTAATAAGATATATTTTTTAGATTTTGGCAGGTTACGTTCCAAAAAAAGACTCAGTGTGTCCTTATGTAATGAAATGCTGCGCAATTCATGTCTCACCTCCTGCCACTGCTTTTAGAAAAGGGTGGAAATGAGTAATTATCCATAAATGGTAGGCATTTCTCCATTACTTACAGACAGTATTTTGGCAGTGATCATTTAGGCTTTAAATGCTCTTTTAAAAGCTAATATCATTCATAGACCTGCCAGTTTCAGAACTTTAACAACTGTCCCCTAAACTCTTCAACCAATTTATTTGAAAATTGCTCCGTCTTTTAAATTCTTCTCTATTTACCTCTGTCTCTCAGTGTGCTTCACATTTAAACCATTATTGTGGAGTTCTTTGTATGTGCTAGAGTATGAGAACTTGAAATTGAAGATTGCTTTGAGTACTATAATTTAAAACAAGAAAAGTTTGTGTTACCTGTAATTCAGGCAAGAGTTGAAGAAACACTAAACTGCTGCAGTGCCTCTAACATCGTCATGATATCATTGTGACATGCTTAGGTCAAACTCCTAAGGGCAATGAATGGGAGAAGAGACTATTTCGCAGCTTTCCCAACAGCCCCTCACCAGCAGCTTGCTGTGATGTTTTCGTACTGTGGGTGTGTGGAATGGAAGCCACTGCCCACACAGGCTTGTTCTTGGGGTCAGGCAGGCATGCCCACCTCCAGGCAGATGTTGCATAACAGCTGTATATACTCTACATCCATGTGGTAAAGCTGCATTGCAGGTTTCATTGAAAGTAACCACAGGTGTTTTCCTGATTGTTCAGTTACTCCCATACGTCTTGAATACATGGCTGAGTTTTCCAGTTACAGTTTTAGCTGTATCTGCAGTCATATTTCAAGTAATAGCATTGCTGAAGTCCTCTCTTTCAGAGACCTCTCTTCAAAAGTGATCTCATATATGGTGATTGGGTTAATATAATGTAGCTATGAACTTCATAAAAACCACATTCCAGATGCAGTCACAGATTTGGGAATTTATTTCTCCTGATGGTCTCAGACAGCTGGACTTTTCAGGAATAGTGAGGGGCCATTTCTTCTTTCTTTGTTCTGTTTTTTAGAAGCATGTTAGGGGCAGGTATGCTAATTACAGAAAATAGTTTGTAGTGTAGAAAGTAGTTTTAATGCTTAAAACTTACAGATTTATAATTTGTTCTTCATTGCTTATACATGCATTGAATTATTACATAATCTCCAGTAATATAAACACATACCATAATTTTTCATAAAAAAATCATTTTATATATTATTTGATTTTCTGATGATTTTACTTCCATTGTCTTTTGTTGATCAGGACACCATAAGTAAAAAATACTTGCATGCATGTACCACTTTGGACAATAGTCCACCCGGACTTCAGAATTTCATGTGCTGTTAGAGTGGGAATTGTATGTTGGCTGATGCTCTTAGCTGTCTTTCATATCTATGTGTATAAATATCTGTGTATACAGAGAGAGAATATATAGAGAGTATATTTGACAGTATATTTTTATATATACATTATTTACATAATATTAATATAATTGTAATGGATTTTTCCATGTGCCAAGGAAAAAATACCTGCTTCAGCCTTAAGTAAACTCAGTGAAATTAGATATGGTCAAGTCAGGTTATTTAAACTTGGGGATTTCAAATACAGGGTAGGAAAGCAGATTTGGAGAAGATGGCAAGAACACTGGCAGCATCTGAAATGCTGTGGAAACATTAAAACTCTCCATGTGTAATATATGCATACACCAGCTGATATAATAGAAATTACTTTCTTGGAGAGGCAATAGAGATCAGATTTAGACTCAGTATATATTAGTTGCCCTTCCATCTTACTGATCAATAGCAGTACTATATCTAGCTCACTTTTTTATTCTGAGAGTACTATAGCACACTTTTGCTTCAACTAAAGAGAATTTCGGATGAACACGAAGCCCCACTTCCTTGTGCCTTTGTTTTTATCATCGCTCAATTACTTTATTTGAGCATACTGAACTTAAGGACTTATGCTAAAAATAAAAATAAAAGAATTTTTCCTTCTGCCAATGCAACTGAAATGTCACTGAGCAATGGCATTATTCAAAGCCCAAATTACTAGTGCAGTGCAAATATTGTGAGGTTAACAGTTCGTTTAATTCTGCAGGCTTAATTTTGTTCAGACAGAGGAGGCTTCTCAGTTCGCACTTGAATTTTCTATAGCATACACATTTGCAAGTTTTGTGAAACAAAGGGCAAGAACGAGATTCTGACCCATTGGATTCTGGGAGCTCTAAGAGTATTTGCTGTAATTTCTGTGGGCACTGAACCATAAGGCTGGAATGCAATGTATTGCAAAAGCGCCACAAGGAACATTTTTGTTACAAAATACATGGGACCATAAGTGTGTCAGTAGAGTTTTGAATCTTCTAATCTTAGGATGGTGCGCATAGAAGTAAAGGGATTCTGTTTGTCTTGTCATATTGCATAGAAAAAGTATCTGAAATTGAAGTAGTTTGAACTGTATTCTGTAGTTAGTACTCAAAATAAATAATCTTTGCTAACTTGGTAGAAATGATTGATTATTCCCTAAGCACCACTTTGTACCTGGGAACATAGAGACTTGCTGGTATGCTTGAAACAGCGAAAACAACCCATCGTTTTATAACATCAGCTAAGCATTAATTACTCAGGAGTTTTACCACTAAGTGTTAAAGCATTGATTAATAGGTTGGAATTTGAAAGTTTTACAACTCTCACTCAATGCCCACATAATGCATGTCTGAGAGCATGGGGAATGCTCAGAGCTCAGGTTTCACTACATCTCCCGTTAATTCTTATTAAATAGCTCCCATTCTTCTCTTCCAGGACCTAAAGTGGTTGCAGTAGATTTCATGGGTTTCACATTCAAAAATAACTTTGACAGGCACAATAAAAGTGATACCTTTATTTAGCTGTGATACCTTTAGTTAGTGATAAAGTGATACCTTTAGTTAGATGTGAGTATAAAAGACATCCATAATTAAAGATGTGGGTTTGGGGTCTGGAGAGGAATGCCATTCATTGTTTAGGACTAACTGATGCCTATTTGCACTCTGACTGATGAGCTTTAATGGTGGCAATTATTGACATTGCTCCTGAAAGGTGAGTCTACTGCTCCTTTCCTCCACTGACATGGCAAAACAAGATGTGTGTCCCCATGTGTTGCTTTAGTTCCCAGCCTCGCATGTGACTTTAAACCATCAGTGCAATGTATTTGTGCAGAGATGCTGGACTGTAAACTCACCCAGCTGAGGTCCATGCACACTGCCTCGTATTGACTTTCCTCTGGTCATCAAACGTGAGTTGGTTTTCCCTCCTAGAAGAGGTACAGGGGTATTAGCTTTCTAAGCATACAGTAATGAAAAGTGTCACTGAGACTTCCTAAAATATCTGTGATAGGGCTTGATTAGGAGGAAATAAACAAAATGAGAAGTAGCATGAACTACAGTGAACTTTGTTCTTTCTTAAGGGCTGGGAGGAAAGCCCCAGATGAAGCTGGACTGATGAGGCTGAGAGCAGATAACCAGGGGAAGGCTCTGTGTGTGGTGGAAGCATATATGCAATTCCCAAGGAAGTTTTACAAAAGCAGTGGATATTCAAAAATGCCAGACGAAAAATAACTGCAGTTGTGCTTTTTCGTTACAAGCAGGATCCTAACATTTAAAATAAGTATACCTGTCATAGTCTTCAACAGAAGATCAAAACCCTAGTATTTTAACATCAAAAAGCATATTCTGGTGGGTTTCTTTCAGTGAAAAGCACCCCTTGCTGTGTCTTCTTTTTTTGTTCTTTTTTTTTTTTTTCTCAAAGACTAAGACATTCAGACTCTGGGGTGGAGGCTGTTTATGTCTCTTCTTTTCAATAGATGTTTGACAGCTGATCCCGAGAGAGGGTCTCTCAGTCTTTAAAATTTTATTAAGCTGCAATATTTGGAATTTTGAGGCTAGACTTTAGCCTTTGAGGGAGAGTATTCAATAGCATGAATCTTTTAAGATGCAGTGCTGCAAGAGATGATTTCAGCAATTTGCTACAGACCATTTGTCAAAGGGACAATGAGGCATTTGTGAGCAATATATGGGGGGAATAAGCTTCAATTTTTTCATATGGCAACGTTGGAAGAAACACTGTTATGTCTGAGTGGTTTACATGGTACTTAAAATAGCTCAGGTGGCCTCCAAGGGAGTATAAAGACAATTTTAAACATATAAATCTCAATTTTGGGTCAGGCTGGACAAAGAAAACAAAGCAATTTAGGAAAACTACTCACCAATTTTTTATCTGAATTTGTAAGCTTGTAAGTGTAGGTGAAAGCCAGGCTTAGTTTTGGGCTGCTTAAAGGAATTCATTCTACCCCACCTGGTATATGAATGTTGGCATTTAGTGTCTTTTCAGAGTTTTGCATAAGGTCAGATTCTGTTACTGTTGCTAAGATTAAGAGGACTTTTTCAGTAAATTTTCCTTGTAAAGTATATATAAGCATGAAGCAGAACAGGAGGGAAAAAAGAATCCAAGCTGAAGTTACTGTAAACCATCTGTACTACTGTGAAACCTGCCTGAATTTTTCCACTGTGGGACTGACCAAAATATTTTCCTAAATGGAGATTTATATATGAACACAAGTATAGTGTAAATATACAGTAGAATGCGACTTATCCAGGTTAGGAAAGCTTGGGTAAGAAAGTCTAATAAATTACTGTAAAATTTTACATTTTTTGCAAGTATATTGACTGGTACCTGTTTACCTATTATGCAGATGCTTCAGTGCAATCACAATGCTTCATTTATATTCTGGTGATACACATTGGTTCACTATTATTTTCAAGATCTAAGTTATAGTGAGTGTTTTGATGATGTAAATGACATCCAGATCTATTCTACTACATTCTATTCTGTTATAAACTTCTGCAAATACCAATGTTGGGATCCATGGAAGAAAGTTTAAATTGCTTTTTGTTCTCATTCTGTTTTACAAGCTCAGGAGTGTTGCATCCCAACTAGAAGGAAGTGCAGCAGGAGGGCCAGGAGACCTCCTTGGATGAATAAGGAGCTGCTGAGGAAACTTCGAGGGGAAAAAAGAGGCTTATAAAAGGTGGAAACGAGGACAGGTGGCCTGGGAAGAATATAGGGATATTGTCTGGGAAGCTAGGGACCAGGTTAGGAAACCTAAGGCCCAGTTAGAATTAAACTTGACTAGGGATGTGAAAGATAACAGGAAGGGATTCTATAGGTACATTGCAAATAAAAGACAGACTAGGGACAACGTGGGCCCTCTCCGGAAGCTATCAGGAGAACTGGCTACCCTGGATTTGGAGAAGGCTGAGGTTCTTAATGACTTCTTTGCCTCAGTCTTCACTGGCGAATGCTCTGACCACACCACCCAAGTCTTGGAAGGCAGATGGAGGCACTGTGAGAATGAAGACCTTGGGCCCACTGCAGGAGAGGATTTTGTTCGAGACCATCTTAAGAACCTGAATGTGCACAAGTCCATGGGACCTGATGAAATCCATCCGCGGGTCCTGAAGTAGCTGGCGAATGAAGTTGCTAAGCCACTGTCCATCATATTTGAAATATCATGGCAGTCAGGTGACGTTCCCAACTTCTGGAAAAAGGGAAATATAACCCCATGGAAAGAATGAAATTTAGGTAATCTTGTACAGTATTTCCAGTGATACTTGAAATGTAATGTACAATAAAACATAGTTTTTGTCAATGCAGAGTGTTTTGTTCCATATATGAAAGACTGTAGAACACAGCTGTGAAAATGGCATTGTTGCTGAAGTTTCAGTCTTATGTAGTTAGGGATTATTTTTCAGGCTTTCATCCCACTTTTTTTCCTTTTCTCAAGCTAATATCACTGAGTTCATCTAAGTCATCTTCTTCTTGTCTGAGTGCTGCCTCAGAATCTCACTTTTCTCTGCACAGAGCAAGGAGGAAGCTTGTACTCCACATCAATGCATGGTCTTGTGGGCTCCCTTAGCCTTCACTTGCTCTGTTCTGCCAGCTTTCCATTCAGCCTGGTGTGCAGCTCTGGCTCTTCTATATGGTTCTGTGGGACAGCACAGGGAATATAGAGTGCAAGAAATGTGCTGGTCAGTAGGTGGTTGTAGGGAAGGTACAGAGCAGGATGCAGCTGCAGGCAGGTAGCAGATGGAGATGTGGAGAGGGGTGCTAGATATAAAGAGAAACTTTAAAAAGTTGAAATGCTACTTTGTTTAATGTCTGACAAGACTTTTGCTGGTTTAACTCTAAAAACTCAGAAATAAGATAGATAAAGAAACCTCCAAGTGTTGTAAATGTTTATGTTTTTTTGTCTCAATAAAAATATTGGGATATCAAAACATGTTATTATTGGCAATATTAAATTTAATAATTATCCTATAATCTTCATTTTTAGGAATTATGACTGTTTATGGTTATAACAGAAACTAAAGAGAGCTGCAGTTGTTACCTGCAAAACAGGTTCGTGTAGTCTCCTGCTCGGCATCTAAAATGGTGTCCAGAATTCACTGTCTCTGTAGAGAATATCTATTTTAGCTACAAAAACTCTGTAAGGGAATGAGATGAAAAAACACACCATCAATAGAAAAGAATCTTTATCATCAAAACGAGACAACAGAAGCACACGAAATTATCAAGTGAGCAAAACCACAATTGACAGCTTGAGTGGGTGATTTTATTTTGCCATGGCCATTTTGCACATTAGCTTCCTACATAATCCTCCATCGTGGCCCTTTGCCCTCCCTCTATACAGAGGGAAAATAGGACTTCAGTCCTTTAATCAAGTGTATATTATGTACTTAGAAAGCTGTAAAAAGCATAAAATAATAGTTCTGACTGGAAGTTCATCATGGTGGGAGCACTTTTCTTGTATAGGAGCAGACCATCCTAAACACGTTACAAAAAATAAAACTGGCATGTCTCTTCTCTTTCTTGTTGCCTTTTTCCATGACATATTAAACTCACTGAGATCTGAACAGGCCGCAGGTGTTTTCTTCAATCTGAGTCCCACTTTTAATTTCTTAAGAATCTGGAATCTTCTTGGGTCATGCTTGATTTATAATATGTTTTTCTGTCTCATACTCCTCAAAATATTCTCATTTTGAATGAATAATCACATGTTAGAAGTCATGCAGTATTAACAGAACTGGGTCAGGTCATGGGATTTGTGCCTTCACTTACTAGGAAGCAAAATGGTCTTACCAGTCTGGGTGATCTGCTGGTAATATGTTCCCTAATTCAGTTCAAGAGGTAGATGTGCTGCAGTCGTTCATTTATGTTTTGCATGTGGAAGAAAATGTAACCCACATTCTTGCTGCGGGTTACAACCTATTTTAGAAATGCCTTAATCCAGC
>JANHGB010021883.1:7634-27448 GCA_026283785.1 Coracopsis vasa | reverse complement strand
GGTCTCATGAGAGCAGAGTAGAGGGGCAGGATCACCTCCTTCAACCTGCTGGTCACGCTCCTTTTGATGCAGCCCAGAATACGGTTGGCTTTCTGGGCTGCGAGCACACACTGCCGGCTCATGCTAAGTTTCTCATCGACCAACACCTCCAGGTCCTTCTCCACAGGGCTGATCTGAATCTCTTCACTGCCCAGCCTGTAGCTGTGCCTGGGATTGCTCTGACCCAGGTGTAGGACCTTGCACTTGGCATGGATCAAGTGTACTCTGACCAAGTTTGCTGATGACACCAAACTGGGTGGGGAAGTGAATGCACTGGAAGGGAGAGCCAACCTCCAGGAATACCTGGATAGGCTGGAAGAGTGAACTAACAAGAACCTCATGGAGTTCAGTAAAGACGAGTGTAAGGTCTTGCACCTGAGTAGACACAATCTAAGAGTGCAGTGCAGGCTGGGATCTTGTTGGCTGGGGAATAGCTCTGGAAAGGGACCTGGGCATCATGGTGAACACAAGCTCAATACGAGTGAACAGTGTGCAGCTGTGGCAAAGAAAGCCAACAAGGACATCACCGGCAGAGATAATGAAGTCTTCATCCCTCTGCTTCTAGAGAGGCATTCTACTCTGTGCTTGTGAGACCACACCTGGAATATTTGTTTGGCTTTGGTCCCTGCAATACAAAAAAGGTGTGGACAGGCTGGGGAGGGTCCAAAGAAGTGTCATGAGGATGAGTAGAAGACTGGGAAGCAGTGTGCGGAAAGGCTGAGAGAGCTGGATTTGTTTAACCTTGAGAAAAGAAGACTCCACTCACCATATTCCATTGTTTAAAGGGTAGCTATAAAGATTATTTCCTTTTTTATAAGGATTCACATGGAAAAGGTGATGGGTCATGGGCAGAAGGTACTCCTGGGGATATTCCAACTGGACACAAGAGGAAAATTTTTCCCAATGAGAACAATCAGCCATCAGAATAATCTCCCCAGGGAAGTGGTGGATTCCCAGCGTTAGATACTGTTAAGATTTGTCTGGACAGGGTGTTGGGCCATCTTGTCTAGACCGTGGTTTTGCCAGGAAAGGTTGGACCAAATGATCCTTGAGGTTCCTTCCAACCTGGAATTCTATGATAAAACATAAATAAGTGGAGATTTATCTCCTCTAACCTTGTGAGGGTATTTAACCCAGAAATATAGCAAAATGCATATAAACAATAAGTAGGTTTTGTTCTCTAGGGGCTGTTGATTAAAGTTATTTTCACTTGTGCCAGTGTGGCTTGCTGGAACAGTGTAGCATTTTCAGACTCTTACTGATGCTTCCCTTGCTTTTCTGAGTCACTTCTCTCAGAAGAGTCACTTGCCAGCTGGCTGTTTAAATCCCAAGAAATCAGAGTTTAAGGGAGGAAAAAGATAGGATTTATTAGTTTGAACTTAGCCTTGTGTGAATGTGTGCTGTGAAGAACTGTTTAAAAGTTCCCAATGTTTGAGTAAATCTGTTCTGCATTCTTAGAATCATCCTGTTCATCTCTTCTGTTAATTTTGGATATCATTAAACACAAATCATGTCAAAAAAGTAAAATCTTCTTAGCTCAGTGCTGTGCTATTAATGTCAAATGTTGTTTGTACTCCTTTTGTCACCTCACTTTAAAATATATCGCTGGCTCCCCCATTTCAGCGTTGGTGCTAGAAAAAGAAGAAACACAGGAATATCCTGCACCTTGGTTTTGGTTGTAGTTGTCATAGAAATCAGGGCTAACGTGTCTTGATAAAGTGGCATGAAGACACTTTACCATCTCTGACTCTGTAGTCTATGCTCTTTAGGTAGGAGTGAAGTCTGTGTGTCTGTTTATCAAATTTGCACGCACCATGAAGGCTAAAATATTAATACAGAAAGTGGGTGGGAAGTGAAAGAAAGCCCTGCAGGAGCATTAGTCAACTGCAAACTGCTATTGTTGGTAGCCTTCGCAGCTGAGTACAAATGTGCCTTTTTTGTTTTCTGAGTGCCCTGGGGCAGAATTTAAAAATCAACAGGTGTGGCTTTTATTGATTATTTCACAAAGCATCTTGGATTAATATCTTTTGCTTTTTCTTGATATTCAGAAACCTGATTGAATAGAAGCGTGTATGCAAACAGAGCCACAGAAATAACGGGAGGCGGATTTCTATGCCCTGATTTCTGGACTGTTGATTTTTTGATCAATGGCCTAATAAAAGAGTTGGCTCTTCTATTGGTTGGTGCATGTTCTTGCCCGTTATGGACCCAGGTATCCATGGAAAAGATGACTTTATAACAATGAACACCTGGTGTGAACTTCTGTTCAGGAAGCATGAGGAGGGATGGGTCAGAAGAGTTCTCACAGTGTCTGTAACTGGTTATTATAAGAATGTCCCACTTTCTTGGCTATAAATACTAGGAAGAGAGGAATAAGTAAAGCCTGACTTGGCAGATACTTCCCCAGGAGCAGGGAGTGAATGATAGGGCATTAATTTTGAAAAAGTGCTTTTGGGAACTGAAGGACTGTATTCCGTAGCATTTACCTTCTTTAAGCATAGTGGAGAGGGTAAGGAAGGTTTATCTGCAAGCATTTCTGTAGCATGAACTACAATGGACAACACAGAGGGCTGTGTGATGAACTGTTACATGAATAAATGTGGTTCTTGTGTCTTAGAGGCTGAAAATGACTGCAAATTGCTAAAGTTCTTTAAATGTATCTTTCATCAGAATCAGCTCAGTCAAGGGCTTCGCAATATTGTTGGTCCCCACTGTTACGATTTCACCCAGCAGGCAGCTAAACGCCCACACAGTGGCTTGCTGACTCCTGCCTGCAGTGGAATGGGGAAGAAAAAGAAAGGAAAAAAATAAAATTCATGGGTTTAACAGGACAGAAAAGGAAGGAAAAATAATAATAATGATAATGATAATAAAAGAATTATAATGTACAAAACCAGTGATGCACAGTGCAGTTGCTCACCACTCACTGATGCCCAGCCAGTTCCTGTGCAGCAGCCCTGGCCAGCTTTCCCTGCATTTATGTACTGAGCATGATGCAGGATGGAATGGGATAGTCCTTGGGTCAGTTGGAGTCTGTTGTTCTGGCTGTGTTTCCCCCATCTTCTTGTGCTCCCCACCTACTTGCTGTGAGGTGAGAAGCTGAAAAGTCCTTGGCTCTGTGTAAACCCTGCTTAGCAACATCTAGAACTTTGGTGTGTGATCAACATTATTCTCAAATCCAAAACACAGCACTGTACCAGCTACTAGGAAGAAAATAAACTCTATCCCAGCCAAAACCAGGACACCCACTAATGACTTGAACTTACAGAAATGATCAGTTCTAACAAATAGAATTGGACTGTTTCCAGGGCCTTATTACTAACTCAGACAGAGTTTAAAAAAGGTACCTGATGCAGATAGGAAGCATACTTTGCCTGCTGTTCCCAGGTATGGCCAGGCTCTGCCCTGGCTGTGGGAAGTGGGCCGCATTGCTGCAAGTCTCATTTTTCCTGTGTGTGTCAACATGGCCTTGGCACTTCATGGTGTCAGTGCAACTTGTGAACTGGCCCCAGAACTTCTGCTTCAGGAAGATACATTCTTCTGAATGAATTAATAAAGCATAAGAATACAGGGAACCAGTGCAAAGTAGGAGAGGTCCTGGCCTGGAAGTCTGTAGCAGCACTAGATGTGCTGGTGGTCTGGGGTGGAAGAGCTTCATAGCTGTGTCCTTGTTGCATAGCTTGGTTTTGTGCCTCCCTTCCTTGCTTAGGTTAGAGAAAAGCCCTGGTGCTCCTATGATAGAGGAGCACAAAGAAAAGGGTTTTTTCCCCAGTGAAACCTTCACAGACTCACTAAGCTGTTTTCAGTTCATAGAATCATAGAATCAATTAGGTCGGAGAAGACCTTTAAGTTCTAAACCCTTCATCTTACAAATGGGCTGGATATGGTGAATAAGGGTCAGACCTGACACAGGGTGTTAGCTGACCTCAGGTGCCTTGCACCTATGTTGTGCCCATGAAAACTGCCTAAATATTACCTAAATATTAGGTATGTCTTTGCAGAGCCCAGAAACTGCTGAAAGGTTGGATGGTTGGGTTCTACCTGGCAACTGGCTTGCATGGAGATTATGTGGAGCAGGGCTTAATGTTTCTAGCCAAGGGCTTCATCTCCTAAGCAGGCTCAAAGCTCTCTGATGCTTGAAACGCTTTTGGTTCAAAAGCTTCAAACACCTTTTGTCTCAGGGAATAGTCTCTTCGTCTCGTTAGGATAGAAGAGCTTATTCTGGTGAGATTTTAGGTGCCCAGAGGTTACGTTCTGCAACCATAAAGTTTTAAATTCTAATAGAAACAAAAACAACATGGAGAAAGATTTTAATGTATCACAAGGTGTCATTTTAATAGGAGTTTTGTTTTTCTGTGAAGGAGAGGGAACAAAAGAAATCTTTTTGTTGTTGTTTTTGTTTGTTTTTGTTTTGGTATGGTTTGGGGTTATTTGGTTTTTTTTGTTAAAATAATACACTAGAAATAAAGTACAGCTGTGTTCTAGTGCATTCCCTTGCCAGAATTTCTGCAGTTGTCTTCTCATCTCCATGGGAGAATGGAAGAAGGCCAAGGTGGTCTAGGGTAGGTGTTAAGGCATGCTGCAGTGCCATCTGGAGAGCCCCTTGGGGCTTAGAGCTCCTTGTTTTCATTTAGCTGCCTAAAGAAAAACATGGGAAAACCTGCAGAGTGTTGAACTGTATTTCACAGAGTAGGAAGGAGCTTGTAGAGACCATCCTCAGAAAGATTAAGCAAGCCATGTGAGAAAACATATACATCATCTCACACTGAACAGTAATTGAGAAATAGTAATATGTGAGAGGAAAAAAGACATTGTCTGGGGGTACAAACAGTGTAAGCGGCTTAAAGCTGTGAAAGTTAGCACTGGGGAGATGAGCCTACATTGTTCACTGTGCAAGCTCTAATAACCGGAAACACAAAAGTTACTATAGATTATTCTAAGAAAGAGGCTTTGCTTTGAGGAGGTTTGGATTTTCGATACCTTTATTGGTAGAGCGTGAATGGTAGACATTTCTGCCACAGTGATAAGCTCAATTTGGGTGATCATGCAGGATCAGCATTTTGGATTAAAATCGGTACACCATAGTAGAGGACATTTATGCTGAAGACATTAATTACATCCCTCTTTGATTATAAAATATATTATGACTTAATCCAAGAAATAGATATAGTAAGTTTTTGTAAGAAAGTATATTTTGATGCTTCATAAACAGTTTATTTTATTTGCCTACGCAATATAAACTCTATCTAGGCAGTCTAATTTTCTAATGCAGACATCATAAATTGTAGTACGAGATTTTGGTCTATTAGAATATTGTCATATGAATTAGGATCAAGGCATTACATTCATACAGTCTGTCAGTACCCCAAATTTTATACATCCATATTCTGTTTCAGGTTTCACAGAAACCCTCCTTTTTCTTGACTATGTGTCACATAAAAGCTGTTTGTAGCTGGCTGCAAGGTTTTTTTTTTCCATTAGTAAACCAGTATTATCCTCACTACTACCTTCTTTCTGATTCTGTCAGTATTTCACAGGCAATGATCTTTTTCCAGTCTTGATAATGAGTTGGTTCTGTGATAGTTGCCACAGTTCACAAATGGAGACCTGCTTTCAAAAATTAATGTAGAATTTATAAATTCTGCTTCTGTATTTGCTGCTTTTTGAGCTTCTTATTTGTATTGTTCATTTAATTTTCTTGCAGTTTATTATGTAGACAGTGTAGGAGACCTTTTTGTGATTAAGTATAGGTAATTAGGTGAGAGCAAAGGAAGCAAGTATATAAATGTACTTAAACATTCCCTTTTTATTATATGTTTAGCTTTAAAGCTTGGCTTCCTCTTCCTGAAAAAAAAAATTTCTCTTTCATACTGGCAGGTGAACACAGCTTCAGCTGATGAATTATATACTGTCAAAAATGAGAGAAAAAAACTTTTTAGTAAGTGACCTACTATTGAATTTCTATTTTCTAGAGCTTTTCATCTGCTGTTGTTGTAGCACAAATATTTTAAGCTAGAGGCTATCATGAACTTTTCTCATGGTTCATGGGATTTTGCTGCCTGCTAGGCAATTTCTCTGGCTGTACTGGTCATGGCAGGACACTTTCCTCCTCAGCTCCTGGTGCAGTGGCAACACCTTACGATTCAGATGTTTGGGAGCCCAGTGCTGGAAGTTTCAGTTTGACCTGCCCTTTGACATTCACCTTCGGATCACCAGTAATTGAAACCTGGCTTAAAACAGGGTAACAGAAATAGATGTTTATGTGCAGCACTTGTGGAGTGGAGGAAAGAAGGAACGCGGTATTTCCTGAAACTTGTAGAAGAAACATGTAGGCTTGAAAGACGAGGAGTCTTTTTGGATACCCTATGAAGTTAAATGTGCATTTGGTCCACCCCTCCCTGAAACTCGCCTACTGCAGAGTGACTCAGAAGGTTTCTAACACTCCTCCAACAATGCTAAGAATTACCTTATTTTTTTGGTAGTGCAGTTGTCATCTGCTGGACCTTAATGTCCACTTACATCCCTGACATGAGGAATATTTAATGTTTTTTCTGCTTTTTCATGATACAGCGTACATGGAGTGAGGTACCTCTATTCTCTTAGCATTTCTTAGGTATAATAACAACTACTGTGACACAAGCAACTGAAGAAGGTAAATGCAGAGAGCTCATTATTATAATTTATGTGACACCAGATACCACGTAATTGGCACCAGTCAATATACTGTTTCAGTCTGGGGTGAAAATCTGGGAATATTACAATGCAATCAGTAATAACCATAATGATGATTCAGTGATGTAGCCTTCTTATATTACAGTGCATCCAGCAACATATCCCGAGTAAGATGGTTTTATTGTGATTTATAAAAATAAGGTGTGCTTTTTAAATCAATAGAGTTATTCTTAAATCATGCCATAACAGCTTAGCCTAACTTCATACCTGAAAATGTTCAGCTTTAGTATTTGTTATTTGAGCACACTATCATGGCTCTAAATGAGAACTGAATATTAACCCAATCCCATCATGGTGTGTTGCTTACCTTTTTGCTAGAATGTGATGGTTTTGTGAATTATTCTCTTGTTTTATGGCACAGTCTGAAACAGTATCCATAGGTGAAGCTATGTCTGACTGAGTACTGTGGGCATATGGTACAATGTGCATGTTCTTGCCTTGACACATAAGCTGAAAGTGTGAGTAGCAGTTGTTTCACTGGGTGCTCTTAATTGGCAGCATTGAACAGTGTGAAGCTTTGTCTCTAAAAAATGGTTGTAATTTATTAATTCGAGGGAAGTGTATTCCCTTCAGATAAATGTGCTAGCTGAAGCATCAGTTAGCAATATGCAGTTCAGTATGCAGGAAGAATTTATGTGGTTGAAAAGATTAAGTACATTGTTCAGTTAACAGTGGGTTTCGTTTCAAAATACTTCGGCACATGAATTGTGCAGATAACCTTTATTTTTTATGCAGTTGATGCTCAAATCTGTGACATCAGTGGGAACCAAGGGCTGACAGAATCTTGCAGGTTTGGACTTGGTAAGTTGTTTTCAGTTAAATGCGAGCACTACATCTAGTCATCTAGTTTATGCTCTGTCACTAAAGAGTTTGTTTCACCTAGTAAACTGTGAAGTTGTGTTTACTTATCTGTTTTTTTCACCTTGTTTAATTTACTGTCTGTCCGCTGGCGCAGGAGGAACGTTTATATCGCATTCACTGTGCATTATATGGGTTAGTACTTCAGACTGCCTTACTCAAGTGGTACCTGCCAGCACTGAGGTTTCAGAGTGCCCTTAGGTGTCCTATGGTAAAAGTTAAATGAGAATGTCTAGTGTGTAAGAAATTAATTGTATATAGTGTCACTTCAGTAGCTGTGGCATAGCAATTAATAGCAAAGCAATTTCAATGTCCATATTCAAAATCTGAGATGAAGTGCTTCGTGGTATCTGTGTTATTCCTGAAGAGTCCATGTAGGATATATTTGGGACTTCATAGAAGACTCTGTGACACCTTCCAGGTTTCTAGCTATGCTGGGTAATCCTGTAGCTATAGTTTGAGGTAGTACCGAAGACCCTTTTAAATTAGTGCTGATGGTAGAGCAGAGGCAGACATAACAAATGACCAGTAGTCCCTTGATATTTCCTCCCTCCTGGAGACACTGACTGTATTTCCATCTTTCTTCTAATCCAAGCTTAGTTTAGTTTGTGTTTCAGACTGTCTTCCTGTGTGCTTTGGGTAATACGGTAATTGGTCAAGCCATGATTAAGTTTCAGCCAAGCTGATGGGCATTAAGATGCTGTAACTGTAGATGTGTGTGCTTGTGTTTCAGACTTGCTGCAACTGAAGTTAAAAATATTGACTTAAAACCTCTGTAAGAGTTTGAGTTTATAGAAGAACTCTGAGCTCATCTTGCAGATTTGGAAAACATTTTTTTTATGTTCTGAACTAATGAAACTTAGAATTACTTAAAAAAAATGATCAACACAATAAACACAGAAGAGGGTTAAGCTGACAAATTTTCTCATGCAAGTGATACAGGCTTTGAGGCCTCAAAGAGAATTCTCATGAGAATGTTGGGAAGTACAATTTATAGAAAAATTAATGAATTTTACTTTCTTGATTTTTTTTCCCCTCCATATTTAAAAAGTGGTTTGCAAGCTTGAAGTGCTAGCTATTTTAAGGATGGAGTTTGCTTTTTCTATTTTATTTTAAAACTGTTGTTATAGTTGTTTTAAACGTATATATCTGACTGTCTGCTTTGCAGTAAGGATTGAGTTTAATTTCCTTATCAACTGATGCTTAATAGCTTGTTAAATTTCTTAACATCTGAAGTTCAGGTTGGATATAAGGCAGAACTTCTTTACTGTGAGGGTGGTGAGGCACTGGCACAGGTCGCCCAGAGCAGTGATCAATGCTCCATCCCTGTCAGTGTTCAAGGACAGGTTGGATAGAACCTTGGGCGATGGTCTGGTGTGAGGCATGCCTGCCTGTAGCAGGGGGTTGGAACTGGATGATCTTAAGGTCCTTTCCAACCCAAACCATTTTAGGATTCTGTGATGCTATATTGTTGATTCTGAGAGTTGTAATCCAAAACAACTTTCTCTAAACTTGTTCATTCCGTAGTGTTTTCAGTACTAACCTTACTATGTAGATATTGTGACACACGATAATTTTATGTAAGGGTTAAAGCACTATATTTCAATTGCAGCATATTTTTTACAACCCAAACAGCTGTATTTTCCAAAGTTGATTTTGAGCAATGTGCGATGTTTACTGAGGTCTTATTACAGTAAATCTTTTTTATTCACCTACTTTATTTAAAAGAGTACAGTTATTGTACAGAAAACAAAGTGAGTTGTGCTGTACATCTGTGTGGGCTTCAAAAAGTCTTAGAAACTTTAGCAAATAATACTGTATTAAAAAATTAAATCATCGTTGGCATGATTTGAATGAAAACTGCTAGCTTTTTATGAGTTCTCTTTATATGAAAAACAGGTGAGAATAACATCCCTGACAGAGGGGAAAATGTACTGAAGAGCTCCCTTCTAATGAGCTGATACTTAAGTATGCTTCAGCTGCATGTTACTTGCCTTCAGAAGTTATTGCTTTGGCTCAGTTATTTCAAACAGTTTGCAGGATAGTGCTTATTTTTCTAGTAAATTGGTATATTTTTCTTGTCAACGTATTACATTAGATTTGCAATGTGGAAACCAACTACTTGGATTTTTCTGAGAAAGTACATTTGCTATGTGTTTCTATATTTATTTTTCTTATAATTCTGCCTGTAAAGGCTGACATTTTGCATTGTGACTGGTTTTCCCCTTTATTATATCGGGAATTGCGAAAGCAGCAGAACTCCATGTTTGCCTTAATCTCTGCTACTTAATTGGTGCCTTCTTTATCATTATTCAGCTTTGGAAATCTCTTTTAATTTCAGAGAATGTAAAAGTAAATAAGGTGCCTTTATATGTAGTTCTACCTCATATATTTCTCTATCAATGTCCTCATATTTCCTTTTTTTGTTATTACAGCATTTAAGTGTTGCTGACAGCTGTGTTCAGGTTGTTTTGATATTTCCTTAACATTCAGATCAAATACAATTTTTGCTGCCTTTTTATTCTTGCAGTCAGTGATCTTTGATTTAGATCCCATCTTGATTCATGAGCAGGCCCTACACAAATTCTGCTTATGTTTTCTGCAAAACAATATGCCTGTAAGCAATCCAGTTATGGTTTCTGCTTGTTTTCATGCTTTTTTTGGTGTTTTTCTTTACACTCCAGATCTGTGTTGGTGAGTCATCAGCCAGCTTATGTGTGAAACCTGGTACTCTGTTCTTGGAACAGGCTTTGGCATCCCTCTTCTAGTATCCTGTCTGCTGGAGCTGCATATGTCACAAATACTTATGTCACAATGTGCTTATGTCACAAATACTTGCTTGGTTTTAAAACACAAAATTTAGTCGATAAAGAAAATGTGTCCCTCCCCTATTTCTTTACATTGTCCTGATTTAAAATGCATTGCAGTAGTTGAACAGCTATCATTTTTACAGCACTTCTTGCATTCAGATTCATTGCTGTCTGTTGGTGACTTCTGTTGACATCATTAATTGTGCTTAAGTCTGTACTTACTGTGCCCAAAACAGTTGGATGTGTGAACTACCAATAAAATAGTGCTCATTAATTGAGGACAGTTGCAGTCAAGATCTGTCAGGAGAGCTGGAGACTTAATATATCTCTTCTGTCACTATTTGCTGTGATTTAAGAGTTTGCTTTCCAAACATATGTAAAATAGATCAGTCTGTCTCTCTTCACCCTGACTGGTATGAGGTTGGCTTTAAGGACGTGGGTCTGAATGTGTCAGACCCAGAGCTGTCTGCAAAGTGTCTCTCTGCTGTAAGGCTGCATGCTACACCGGAGACATCTTCTGTAGGAGAAGGTTTAGATTTTCCTGCCTTGCTTGTCCCTTTATTCCCATGCACTTTTAAACACAGGAGTCAAGTGTCATCTTACTGAGTGTGTTAATCTTTGATATATTCCTCTAGCCATCATTGCTTTTATAAGCACTCAAGTATCCCAGAAGATTGGAATTGTTGCCATTTGTCATTTAACTTGTCATTCTCGCACTTGGGAGGTTGTGCCTGCAGTCAGATTGTTCAGTGCACTGTGTAGACAGGCAGCAGAAGCTGGCTAGCTGCTTATGGACACAGCCAGTGGCAGCACTCAAGATCCCAGTTCAGTCCTTGGTAATCAATGTTAGTAATCAAATCCATGTTAATCAGTAGTAATCACTACTAGAAAACTGGGATATGGAAGTAATTTTGATGGGAAGATGCCTTGGTTGTGGTCATGGATCCCAGTACAGCTCACGTGTTTTATGCAGGGGCTGTTGATGCCACCCTTGTCATGCTGTGCTGCTCTGTCTCCTTTGTGCTGACACAGCCATCTGCCTAGAATTTTATTTTCCCACTTTTGGGGTGACTCTGCTGATCTATGTTTAGATTAAATTCTCTAAAAGGAGTAGCACCCAATGCTGGATTGGGAAGGGCAGAGCTGGAAGTGCACTTTCCACAAAGTCTGGTAACTACCTGTGCTTAAATGTGGCTGCAAATCTGCCTGTCCCCTCTTGGCTGTTTTGGGAAGGAGAAGTTTCTGGATTGTGGTTGGCTTGAAAGGGAACGTGAGGGCTCCCCACAGAAGAGAAGTGTGAAAGAAGGAGTGCTGAGGCAATTTGGGAAGTCAAGTACTACCTAAAAGGAGGATGTCAGGACCATATTACTGTATTCAGGCACTCAGGATGGGGTATGTACAGTGTGTTTTTTCTTGAGGCCCATTCTGACTTTTGTCCAAGAAACTGATGTTAAATTGGTTTTCAGAGGTTTTATCTGTGATTTACTGGCTTGGAAAGATAACCTAATTACACTGATGGTATTATGAGAGAGAACAGTTACCATAATAGATCTGTAGGAGTTATATTACAAAACCAGATAATTTCTTCATTCTTGCCTTCATATTTTGATGTCTATTATTCTTTTGTAGATTAAAATTCTTGTATTCTCTAAATACTGATAATTCCGCTCAAAGGTTACTGTGCAGACTATTGGTTTTATGGGGTGGAAGGGCAGTTAAGGATTTCCCCTTTTAGTTGTTAGGTTAATTAGGATTGCAGAGGTAGATACCACAACCCGAATTACCTGTGTGACGTTTTAAGTATGAGTCCTTATGAAGCATTGGTTATTACAATATCCTTGAATATCAAATTGGAGCTAGTTAAAAGCAAAAGAACCTCATCTCCAAGAACATTTTACAGTTTATTTATCTTCTAATTTTGAAAAGTTATTTTAGCTAATATTATAAGATTGAATCTGTGGTGCTTTTCTGCCTCTTGACAAAAGCTTTATTCTTAGGAGCCATTGAAATTATGCTGCAGAAAGTGAGGACATATGCAGTGGAAGTCTGTTGAAGTTACAGGATTACATGAGGCAGTAGCTGGCTATTTTTATCATCTCCAAATGGTGTATTTTGTTGTCAGCTTACCTGTGTGTGTTTTATACTGCCTGGCACTAGACATTTTAACATACCTGAAGACTTTCAGGTATTTCCAGGATAAATAATTTATGAATCCCTTGAAAACTCTCATGTGTATTATATAAAACAAGTACTATATTACTTAGTGTTAACCAAAATGCAGTAGTGCTATAAATAGTAGTGTTTGGAGCAAATATACAAGTGTGTAACATGGGAAAAAAACCCTCACAAATATCTTAAGTAAACTGGAGCTTGATGCAGGTTGTATTCCATCTCCAGAAGCGTCATTAGGGCTGTGTGGTGTACAGGTTCAGACCTAAAGCCTGCTCTCTACCCAAAGGTTAAAAAAACCTCAAATGGCCAGGAGAGGAGGCACCAACAGATGGTACATCAGGACCTACATGTGCAGGGTATCTTCAGGTTAATGAATAATCATCCTGAGAGAATGGTGAGCCCTGCTGGGAAAATAATAACTGCTGGTCATTAGTTATTGGCAGTTGCTGTAGCATCCTGTGGCAGTGGGAGGAGGGCTGGCACTTGTCAGGTCAGCTGCCTCATGTTGAACTGTATAGCTGGTGCACTAGGTATCATTAAAGCAGTTAGCAGGTAGGATTTCAGGCAATGCAAGAGGTGCAGGTTGTCCTTATTTTGATTCATGTTGTAATGTGATTTATTGCCTGATAATTACAGGTTGTGACATGCCTATTTCCTGTTCTCTCCGGTAAATTGGCAGCTTTCTAATGGAACTGCCTGTGGTAGTCCATCCGAGTGGTTGGATGCCATAGCCTAATTCAATATTACAAGTGGTTTGAATGTTAAATCTTAATGGTTCTAAATAAAGGATGTATTTGTTAAAAGTTCACATCAAATGATGTTGTTTGGTTGAGGTTTTTTTGTGCTTCTGAAAAGCAGATACATTGAACTATGTTAATCTTCATACTAAAAGCAACTCTTTCACTTTCCTTTGTTGCAGATCACCAGAAACTGGAAAGAGAAGCTAGAATCTGTCGCCTCTTGAAGCATCCCAATATTGGTAGGAACATTTAATTACTTTATACAATAGATACCAGTTTAGAAAATTGAGGGAAAATGCAAAATAACAAATACAAATAACAGCTCAGAGAAGTCAAGTGGAAATATCTCTAGGCAAGACTAGATAATATTCCTTTATATGATGGTGCTCCTGTCTAATTCTGCTATGGGATGTAATATCCCAGAAGATCATCTAAAGCAGCATGTACTGTTCTCATCTTCTTTGAGCTATTGCTCTGCCATCAACGAGCTGTCTATGCCAGGTGTTTGGGACTTTTTTGAGCAGTGTGTAGGAGGAGTTATTTGCAGAACTGCTCATGACTTTTTGAGACCTGCAGAAGAATTTCATCTAACAACATATGTTGCAAATTGAGACAGACCAGTGTCGACAGAGTTAGTGTTGGTTTTACTGAGATGCTTATTTTATCCTGGTTTATTTTGTGTTTGAAATTCTGTTCTTCTATAGAAAAGAGAGGTAGATGCAAAAAAGTCTCCCCCTTTTATTTCCAGAACTATATGTTTTCTACTCAAGCTTTCATGGAAAGCTTTCCTTGTTTTAGAGGCAGTAGAAACAGGGAAGTACCTGGATCTTTAGGTAGTTGTATCTGGGTTTTTCAGGCGCTGAATTATGATGCCAAGGGTATCTCTCACAAGAATATTCCCTGTACCTGAGACTTTTTGGAGGGGTAGGATTTTCCTGCCCATCTTCTTCCTCTCTCCCCATGCATGTTCTTAAAAGTTGTTGTCAGAAAAAGCAGTAATCTCACTGAGTGTTTTAAATAAACACACACACTTGGTAAACCAAAAGCACTTGGCAACTTTCTTGCTCTTCCTTCTGGTTAGTTTTTCTCCTTTTCATTTTCAACTAACAAATATTGGTGTTTGTGACATTTTTAGACTAATATAATTGTTTCATGCCTGGGAAAGAAGCAGCTCCTTCCTCTTAATAATAACCATAAATTGAAAACAAATGTACCACAATTCAAAATGAAATGTCCACTCTCTGAAAAAGCTCTCTGATGCAATCTCAAAAGTGTAGAGGTTTCACATGCAAATTTGGCTAAAGAGGAAATGTACCGGTATCTGTGTTATTTTATCCCAACCAAAATGTTTGCATTGTAAAGTAATGCAAGACAAGGGAATGTACAGCTTGTTGAGGGGAGGAGGTGCAGCTCTTCTGCAGGTGTGGAAAACAGTGTTTACACAGACGGTGCTAGCCTGACTGTAGAATCATTTACCTGTACCTTGCTGTAACTAGAGTATATTTGTGAGTTTGAGCAAGCCAGGGACACATAAAAAAATCATAATAAATTGTTGAAGTGGAAGAGCTGAAGTGCACAAAAGAACTCAGTTGAAACAAATGCCTAAATTAATTTCATGAGATCACATGTTTGTTGAGTTGCTTGGACCAGTATTAGGATGTAGTACAGGTCCTCTGTGACAGGCCAGCTATTCTACGTAGAATGTTTGTGTTTGTGAATATATGACTTGAAATGCAAGCAGGCAGTGACAGTTTTGGTGACAGCCAGGTAGGGATCTGTAAATCAGCCCAAATCCCATGCATTGCTACCTGCACCAAGTACACAGTTCAGTCAAAGGACTGCATACAAATTACTCTTATCTTGTTTCAGAAAAGATGCTGTGTTCTAGATCTGTCTGAGAGATTTTCATGACTTGGAATTAATATGACAAGAGTTTGGCAGCAGGCATTATATTCTGTCGTCGTTCTGTTTCTCCTGTCAGCTGTTCTGCCAGCCCTCTCTGTGTGTCTGACCGAAAACAACCTCATCCAATTAGAGTGGTTACAATAGTTCCTTGTCTGCATAATTGCTTGAGTGATGGCCACTTTGTATCTGCTTTCTCTCTTGGAGAAAGGTCATAGATGTGCTCTGAAGAAGAGGGACATGTAATTGCTATATACAGTAATTATTTCAGGCCTCTGAAGTCCTCTATCACATAAGCTGCTGGGCTGAAGAGGTTCATGAGCTGAGTGTTCAGCCTCCAACGCAGTGGGCGCCTACCTTCTGCCTTGCCCTAGGGCTGCAGCCCAGCCCTGGCAGTGGTTTGCTTTCACCCCTTCTCCTGGAGCCATGCCCTCAGCTAGCTAAATGTTAACCCTAAAATCATTCTAAATACACGCTCTCTGTACCCCACTGAGGTCTTATTCTTGGGTCTGTATCACATCTCTTTTTAAAATAGTCATCTCTAGTGAGTAATTATACTGTATCACAGTACAAAGCACTAAGAGTGAAAAAGGAAGTGTGCCAGAGTCTGGTAAATTGACCGTAACAGCAGAGGTTATACTGTAGTTTATATGTCTCAAAATCATTAAGATTAACCCCTGTAAACAATTTTTACTTGCACTGCGTGTATGACAAAAAATATGTGTGTTTAAACATATTAGCAGGTCCATGGATATAAAATGCATGGTGTTGTCTTCATCTGTATTTTTCTGCCTTCAGTTTTTTTTTTTTTTACTGCCTTCAGTTTTTTTTTTTTTTTACTGCCTTTTACTTTTTTTTTACTGCCTTCAGTTAATTTCTGATAGCCCAGAAAATAAAGGATTTTTTGAAAAGGAAATTGTCATGTTAGACACAGAGTATGTATAATATAAGAAAATGAACTAAAAAATGATAAAAAATATTTCTTTCAAATGTGATCTCTATAGAAGAGCAGAGGTCTAGTTTAGTTGGGTGGGCAGTTTCTCAGAGATGATGTCAGTGGTTTTCTTTGTTTTCCTTATTTTCCTCCAGTGTAGTTCTTCTTGATTACTTGTCTTTTGAATTACATCCTTATGGCAGGGCGGGAGATATCTGAAGTTAGAATTCAGTAATCCTTTCCCTTTCAAGCTTCTTTATTCCTCCTAGGTAGCTGGAGTACATCTCCCTTCTAAGAGTCCAGAGGAGTTAGTTTTAGGGTAACTTTATTTCTAAAGTAATACAGAAATAATAGTACTTCCTTTCAGAGTGTTGTGTAGTCTCTTTGGTTAATTATCTCTGAAGTCTTAAGACTGTACCTTATACTTCAGGGTGGAAAACCCCCTCTTTAGTTACCTTCGTTATACTTTCCCTTCAGTCAGAGTAATGCAGCACAGGTGAGGTGAATCACTTTTTTACATTTCAGCCTGTGAGGAAACACATTGTAGTTTTCATATGAGCAAGTTTTTTTTTTTTTTCTTTAAAGAAATGGAGTTTTAAAGAAAATAATGTAAACCACTGCTAGAACCAAAGCTTATTTTCCAATTATCTTTCCAGATAAAAACTTTTATAGATCATGCCTTTTGTGTTTCTAAGGTAGGTGCCCAATTAGTAGCTAACTAGGAAAATACTTAGTTACTTCATCAGGATGAGAAAGAATACAGGACTAAACTTCTTAATGATCAACTTACCTATTTTAGCATCCCAACAATACAATTTTTATATCCATTTCATATCTGACTTGATGGTGGTTTTATTTAATGAGTGCCATTATGCAGTTAAGAAATCTTAGGATGACATTTACAAAAGGCTTTAGATTTTAGTCTGTTTACATATGCACTAAACTTCAGAAGTTACTCTGGTGTTGGCAGTCTTAAAATTGGATGCGAGTGTTTTAATGTTGTGGGGTTTTTTTTTAATGAAGAATTTGAACAAAAGATCTGGAAAAGCACAGCAGATGGAGGAAAATAGAAGACTAAATCAGAATGCTTTGTGAAGGAAAAAACTGTGAAATTTGGGAATTAAGGAGACACATCTGAAAATACTTTCATTGAAGTTCTTGATTTCAGTCTCCCCAGGTAGTCGCTGTGAAATGTTAAACACAAAAACCAGACAAAACAAACATATTTTCTGCTGCCTTTTTTGCAAGTATTTATGATACCAGATTATTATTTCAGGAATCAACATAACTGCCAAATATTCACAAGTAAAATATTCGAGTATGTGTCAAGGAAGCATAAATTTCATTTGGCATTTCTACTGAAAGAATGTTGTTTGAACTAGAGTAAGATACCAAGTTCTGAATTCATGTATGAAAACTTAAACCCCTGATGATAATTCTCACTAGACAAGTGTCAGGAAGGGAAGCTGATTACACCCAAATCCAGCTACCTGGTACTTCCAGGTCCTTACAAATTGAAGAAATCTGTGCTAATTCATTTTGATACACAAATGTTGTGTTGTTTGATATGGATACATGTATCTATGCATAGCTAAGCCTGTTGGAGCCTACAGTTATTTGAAAAATGCTTTTTAGATGTGCAAATTTTTTTTTTTTTTTTTCAACAGATCTTGCCAAGTGCTCTTGATGTCACAGAATCACAGAATGGTTTGAGTTGCAAGTTAAAGATCATCTGGTTCCAACCCCCTTTTAATGAAGTCATTTTAACTAGTGTCAGCTGCCTTCTCTAAGGCATTTGTTCTACTTCTGTATTCCATGCTTTTTTTTTTTTATTATTATGGAAAATCAGCATTTATTAAGGAGATTAGGAAGACAGATAACCACAATAAAAATGTAAGATGTTCTCACATGATGGGGTTATCTGGGACAGAGTTCTCATTCAATATTTTCATCAACCAATGTAAAGAAAAAAGAATCGAAGTGTTACTAACTTGTTGTGAGCTCTACGGCCAATAGATGTGAGCTCACGTTTCCAAGAACACAGAAAGTGTGTCAGTTCTTAAAAAAGAAATGACTGCATCTTGGGAAAGAGTGACTTTGAAAAGCCTGTGATGACAGGAAGTAACTATTAGAGCACAAATTGCTGAGATGCTGAAACACAGAGGGGAAATACCATTCTCAGATGCATGGAAGTAATGGTCAGAAAGAGGAAAATAGTATTTATTTTTCATCTGCCAACAGCAGTCACTTGTAGAGTGCTGTGCTGAGGTTTCACATCCACATGGCAATAATCATGATCTAGGTAAAGGGGGTTATATGAGGAGGTGTCTACCAAGGTGACCAGTAAACATTATTCATCATGAAAAAGGCAAAAAGCAACATGACTATAGTGATGAAGTTAAATGCAGGAGTTAGGGGTTTGGCAATGAAAGTATGAGAATAGCTTACAGATATAATTCTTTCTGACTTGAAATGTGGAATTTTATTTTTTTTTTTAAGCTTTATACTAAGAACTGTCTCTTGCTGAAGGTATATAATACTCCTGGTATTCAGAACTAAGTACAGGCCATTATTTTTTAAATCTGAGTATTGTTGAAGAAAGACTGAAAGGTTGTGATTCTGTTTCTGTGGTGCTTAGGAAGCTGGACAGTCCTTACTGGTTATGTTTATATCTAACATACAAGCATCATGGAAATCTTCCTGGAAGAAGATGTTTTCTCTTTATGTACAAGTAGAGCTTCAGGATATTTCTGGAAGCTGAATATCTCTGTCCAGACACTGCTTTGCATATAACTAACTCAGTTTTTAGCATCTCTTTATTTTATTCATTTTTTTAATTGAAGAAATCCATTATTTCTTCTTCTCTATCCAGCTATGTAGTCAAAATGCCTAATGAATGCTGTAGGAAAAATGCTTAAAAGGAAATTGTGTTAGAAATAGTATTTCCTGTTCTCCTTTTTCAAATCTCCATTTCCCACTGAAATATATAAGAAAGTTTGCTTAAAAAATACAGGACTCCCTCATCCTTTTCACCTGCAATTATTCCTTAGCAATACTCACTGCTTATGTTGTGATTTCTGCCTCTCCTCACTTTTGTTTGTCTTACCAAAGTAATTGTAGTAGAAAGTGAGTTCTGCAGAATTTTGTGTGAGAATTAAAATTATGCAGGATCCATTAGCTGAGCTTTCAGGCCTTTGGCAATACTGGTGTTTTTTCTTTTTCCAGCATTGCTTGAGTAATCTGGACAGCTTCTTCTGTTATAATGTGGTAGGAAATTTCTAGGCAAGCGTAACTACAGCTCCTGCACTAGCAGAGCTCCAACAGCTTGTGCTGGACTGCAGTACTTTGTACATTAGAACAAAGTACTTCCCTGTACATTTGTAGAGGGGAGAACTGGCTACTCTGGATTTGGAGAAGTCTGAGGTTCTTACTGACTTCTTTGCCTCAGTCTTCACTGGCAAATGCTCTGGCCACACCACCCAAGTCTTGGAATGCAGACACAGGGACTGTGAGAATGAAGACATTAGGCCCACTGTAGGAGAGGATCTGGTTTGAGACCATCTTAAGAACCTGAACATGCACAAGTCCATGGGACCTGATGAAATCCATCCGTGGGTCCTGAAGGAG
>JANHGB010021879.1:0-81614 GCA_026283785.1 Coracopsis vasa | reverse complement strand
GCCCCTGCAGAGTCTGGGCCCGGAGCAAGCCGTCCAGATCCCTCTCAGCTTTCCTGACATCTTTCACCCTATTGACAGGGTCCCGCAGTTCAGTTCGTGCTGCAGGAGGCCCTCCACCAGGGAGCACCGGGTGCAGCCCTGCCCATTGCGCACCCGGGCCTCACGAGATCAGTGCAGGCACTCTCTACACCCCGAGCTCTGCGCTGCAGCCTCCCCGCTCATCGGCTCTGTCTGGGTGCAGACGCTGGCCACCGCCGGGGCAGCCAGAGCAGGGCTCCTAGACCGGGCCCTGACCCTGAAGCGAGCGCTCACCATCCCGCTCCCCTGCCCGCGCAAACTGCCTAAGGCAGGTTTTTACCCAGTCAGGACTGGTGCCGTCCCTCCTGGCTCCGCTCCCTGTGAGTCTCTGCTCTCATCAGCTGAGCTGCCAGCTCCTGGGCGAGGCCTGGCGAGGACTTGAGGGAGGCTCCCTCTATGGCTGTTGCCGCTCTGAGTTGAGGCTCCTGGACGCTGAGCTTCACCTGCTCAGTTGTTGAAGGCGTCCTCTCTGAAGATACTCACCTCAGCAACTGACCCATGCACAGGCACATTGTACCGCAGGGCATCACATCTTGAGAAAATGTTTTGTAATTCCATGCGATTACCTGGCAACCAGGTCACAGACTGGATCCTTCTGTTTGCAAATAAGGGTGACACATTAGAAAACAAAATGCTTTTCTATTAGATATTCCACAGTTTAACATACTAATTTCTAGTTAAGAGCAGGCCAAACATACTCTCTCTTGTAACAGTATGAGATGGATTTTGATTGTTTCAAACTTTATGCTTCCTTTTCAATTTTGCATAATAAGGTTTTGAATGAATCTCTCTATCCAACTGTATCTGTAAGCATACATGCGTATTTTATATATGTAAATACATAAGTTTACATGTAAATATGGGCGTGTATGTAAATCAAAAATGCAGGAGCAGAATTTCATCTACAGGTATTACCCTAAAATTTGTAACTAAGGAGTGTTCACTTTACCAAAACAACAAAGATCAAGGCAGTGCCTTTCTATAAAAATAGAAGACTACAGTCCTCTAATTTTCTTGTTGAAAAGCGATAAAAACGTTCAAGCTTATTTGTGCTTACACTGGGTTATTTTGTGCAGTAGAAGGATCATTTTGCTAGAGTGAACAGACATATTTCATTAGATAGATCTCTGTTTTAATCATCAGGATGCATGAAAATAAATCTCAATGCTTCCTTTCTTAAGAATTAAGAATCTCGTCTATTGTTAACTGTTTGTACTGAATTTTATATAGAGAGGGTGGATTTTATTTACTCATACCTGTGAAGTTTGGCTTTTTCATTAATAATGAACTATGAAAAGCCGAAACATAAAGTGGCAGCCCAGTTAAGGTGCATGTGTTACAAAGTGGTCAGACTTTTCTGACTGACTTTTCTGTTCAAACAAGAATTTCTTGCAGTATCAACAAGAGGAAGCTCTCGCTGAGTCTTAGAACATTAAACTGAAGATAGAGAGAGTTCTACGTCTCTGCCTGACCTTGTGGCTTTGGGAAAGTTGTCTCACTTCTGTAAGCACTTCAGCATAAATGATATAATACGCTGCTTCATACAATGTGAATATATCAATATGAGATAAGGTAGTTTACTTTCATTTTTTAAGTCAGATCTTCAGATTTACAAAATGTTACAGAAGCATGTAAAATACTTGTGCTGTTTCTTCAGTTGGAAAAAAACCCATCTGATTTGATTTCTTAAAGGGAAGCTCCAGAAATAGATGGATTTCAGAAGAATCTCAAAGCAGTTAATAGCTAGAAATAGCCGTTTTATTTGTGTGTCTTCTGTTTTGTGTATTTTAAGCATTCTTTTTTTCTATGTGTCTATGTAAAAAGTGTCTGTAAGAAAAATTCCCATTTTATCTCCACTTTAAAACACACAAAACACCCCATTTCATGATGAAAATAGATAGCAAAGTCTGCTTTAGCAGTCCTACTTGATAGCTGTAGTTGAATTTTACTTTGTGTTTCTTTTTAAATTTTACCAAGCAGTCAACTGCAGTTGTCACACTTGTGATTAAATATGTGTTAAAATGCAATGCTATGCAAGAGTTACTGATTTATTCAAATGAATAGGTAAAAAACAAACAAAAAACAATCAAAAAACCCATAAACCACAAAGCCTCAATTATTAGGCATGTCCAGGGACCACTGACTTGTTCTTTCAAAATATTCTGAAAGGTGTTATAAATCAAGACTGTACAAATCAATGATCAATAAACCAAACTTGATTCTACTGTAATATTTTAGTACATGTTTTTTTGTCTTAATTCAAACCATGAAACAGCTCATACCAAAAGTAAATCACATCTGTAAATTACTAGACCAACATTTTCGTGACTGTCCTTAACTGTGTTCTCCAACTGAAAATAATTTTTCCTTCAATTTCTGTAAATTATTTTCAAGTACAGTAGTATTAGAGATTTACGTTAATGCTTTCACCATGGTTTGCACAGTAAAACAACACCAATTCAGGAAAGTAAGAAAGATAATTAGAATTTTTGTTTTTCCAGAGCATGCTCAACATTGTACTACTGCAATGATGTAGTGAACTCTTTGTTCTTTATAATGATTAACAGTTCAATTTTATAGATTTGGGTACTGTAACTAATGCTAATTGCAAGAGATTGGAATTATGTATTGGTACCCAGTGACCAACCTATGTTGAACTAGATGAAGTAAACAAAAGTGACCGTTCATGTGAAAACATTGTCAGAAATGTGGTGGTGGTGAACCTTCTGATTATGTACAGATGCGGGAGGACGCTTCACAGATGGTCAGAGAAAAACAAAATTAGCAAATCCAGCAGTTCAGAGCAGCTGTCTCTATTTAGGTACCTACATAAACTATGGGTGCTAGCATCTCCAAAATGCATGCATTGTATTAGCCTAGATCAGACTGGAGCTTGAGATCTGTCTGCCTGCACTCTTTTCTTAATAGTACAGCCAAAAATCTAGGGTCTGTTACTTAATACTACAGCCAGAAATCTAGGGTTTGTTACAGATGCTCCAAAAGCTTTTTAAGTGGAGAAAAACACATCCCTTGAATCAGACACATGAGAAAGTTTGCAAACAAGACTGTTTGCTGCTGTTATGTCTTCTGCTTTGCACTTGTCCTCAGCCCATCACTTTTCCATTGCTATCTTTGCAATGTCCTCTGCAGCTCACCCAGAAAAGTGTTGTGGCAGCCAGGAGCCGTGCTGTGTGCTGCTACCTGTGTGTTACAGCAGGCTGTTCCCTTGGCTGCCCTGCAGACCAATTGCAAGCTCACTAGCTCACTCTTTCTCCTCTTGCTTTCTCTCACCTGACACTACTTAAGGTTTGCCAAGCTCCCTTCTCTAGGAAAATAAGGGCAGTAAGTTGTTTTAATTCTGCATAATCTAGGGTAGCATCAGAAATGGTGAACACAGACAAAATCTACTTTGGCAGACTGATCCGACCAGCACGAGATTTCAAAGTGTAAATTTTCCAGTCTTGCAGATATGGTAGAAAAAACCCCAACAACATACAGAAAGTATATCTGAGACATGTTTCCAGTCACTACTAAGCTGTAGAACTAGAAGGTCATTAATCTTTTTCTAAAATTATTTTTAAGTCTGAAAGAAAAAGAAAAAAGGTGTGATTTCCCTGAGCACGCATTGGACGTGAGTTAAATTGCTTGGCTGAGATTAAAGGAAATTTGTACCTGGGGTAGAAGTCCAAAGTGAAAATAACAATTAAAGTAATTAAGACTGAGAGCTTCTAAAAACAGGGCCTTATAATTGGAAGTGTTGAATGCTTCTAAACCAGGCATTTCTTCCACTCTCAAGGACTGGAGATTCAGTTAATATCAGGTCTGCTCTTTCATTCACGCAGTCCTGACAGTTCACGTGGCATGTGAAAACAGATGAACAACATTGTAGATGTAATGTTGGGCATAGGTGTATATGCACACATGTTGCAAACATACTGCCTTGTTCTACACAGTGCTCAATTGGAGAGTATCTAACTAAAACTATATAATAGTAAGCAAATACATGGGAAACTGGATATTTCTCATGTATTTGTCTCATTTGTAGCTGTAACTTAATAGGAGTACTTTTGATTACTGTGATGACAAGCAAATAATATTTTGGCATATCGATAAACTCTTGGCTAAACATCTGTCTGTGTGAAATAGACACAGATACTTGTAGGATAAGGGGATGCAATGTTGAGAAGGATTTCATTGTACACATCAGATAATATCCTCTCACTTTCTTCTTCCCATCTTTCTGTCTTTTCTACTGTCAACCTGTCAGCTGAAGTGTGGTTTTCAAGGATTATGTTGCTATTAAATCCTGCTGGAGTGGGTGCTAACAAAATACAGTGGTCACGTCCCACTGACAAAAGACATTTTCTGCAAGTACGTTCATTCATATTCCTCAGGTCACTGAACTTGGGCAAGAGATTTGTCACTGATTGTGTTAGATGAGCATCTGACATCCTAGCTGAGGTATGTCAGGAGCTGGTAGTGTTGAACCCGTGTTATCTCAGGTGCCATGGCAGGCATACTTCTGAGTAAATACTGCTGTGGCTCTTGTCTTGTAATTAAAAGCAATGTTAAATAGAACTGGATGTGGATAACAGTAGTTTACATGTTGTTCTTTCTATGAAAGCCTTTAAAATTATACAGAGCATAACTGCCTGTTTCAGAAATGCAAGCCTTGGCAAAGTTAAAACCAGTGTTCCACACACTTTCTTTAGTCGCTGTTAAACAAGACCTTATTCACATCTTCCCTGTGATAGGGGAAAACATGCTGTTTAAAAAATATGGATTTACTCTTGAGTTCATGTATTTTTGATTCATTACAGCCTCGGTTGACATTCAAGCTAGTGAATTTTTTGAGGAATGCTGTGGAAGTTATCATCTAAAAGAATAAAAATTAAAAAATAGACCAAACTTAAATGAAGAAGAGACCTAAACAAAATCTAGCCTTATTGATGTTGAAAAGAGTTGGTTACTGATTGAAATAGGACCCACATAAAGTAGGTTTTAAAAACTCAAGATTGTTTTGGGTTCCCTGAGCCAGATTATTTCTTAAGCATATAATTTCAATTAAGCTTCTGGGAACAAACTTTCTGTGATGACCTGAAGGGAAATACAAGCATTAGAATTAGCTTTAATTATAATTTATTATAATATGCATATTATAGCATTAACACATGCATATTATATTTATATAGTCAACAATAATTTACGTTATTTGTTATATATTAGTATATAGCAATATAACATATAAACTATAACACATGGTATTTATATATCACCAATAATTTATATTTATATATAAAAGTTATATGTTTATATTACTACATATGTCCACTCACAGTCTATGTTATATTTAAGCAGTATATTCTGTTATATTAAATATAAAATATCCTTATATTGTGTGTAGCATCAAGAATTGTATTCTTTTTTATATATATATTTAATGATATATGTGTTATGTAGATATGTAGATAGATACAGATATTTTAAAATGAGTTATAATGCAGCTGTTAAGAAAAAAACATGTATGCGGGTTATTTATTTCTTATTATTTAGGAAAACTAATGCTAAGACTATTCAGAACTATTTCAAAGCTCCTAATTACGAGTGAGGACAAATAAAGACCAACATTTGGCATGTCAAGTTGTTTGATGATAATTTCATTCATTTACATGAGTGAATGAGTAAATACATCCCATTCTTACACATTACATTCAAACTCTGCTTGGTTCAACGAGAATAAACAGGATATGACAGAAACCAGGAGCTGATTTCTGAGCATCTTCTGAAATAATCATCTGAAACAACTATTTTCACTATGGAAAATAATCTTACATGTCTGATTACTGTTACAGCTATTGCAGAATCCCAAGGAAGAAATGAAGAAATCCTTTGAAATTCACCACTGAGATATTGATTCTATACAGAGAAAAATGAATTAAGCTTCATTTCATGGTTACTACTTCAGGTAACTACTAGGGAGAGTGGTAGTTTTTCAAACTGAAAAAAAAACCAACAAAAAAACCCACAGTTTGCAAATTTGGGGATTTTTTTAGTTATGCCCGGAATAAGTTGGTAGAAGCTTACAGTCTTACAACTTTTCAGAGTTGTAATGAAAATGAAGAAAACTTACTTTGCAGAGCAAGCAGTACCTTTAAAGGACATAGCGTTCATGACAGTTATCCTGGATTTGGTGCTATGATACTTTTTTCCCCCATAGGAGAAGATTCCCTATTCTCTGATTTCAGTAGAAACTTGAGGTGGATTTGGATAATCATTACATGTGGGCAAGAAAGTGAGGGGTTTACTGTTACAGATTAATACGTACGGGTTTTCAGATTTTTAAAAACATTTAAACATCTTAGGTGTTTATATCACTGAATAAAAGTCTGGAGATCTTTAAGTACTTGGGAACCCTCCTCATTTCTCTATTTTTCTTCATTATGGGTCATCAAAAACAGAACAGGATTTCCTAAGTGTGTATTTCACTAAGTCTTACTAATACAAGCAGCAGAATTTTAAATCTGAACACAGACTAACTTAAAAGTTCAGTGTGAATTTGGCAGGTAGAATTTACCTGCTTTAATCAGGTTTCTAATTTAGGTTCCTAAATTTAACACAAATCAAATGTGAGATTCCCACTTTGGCTATATTTCCTTATTAACTTAACTGTCATTTCCAAGACAGAATTTGTTAAGTAATGTTGATAAATAGAATTCATTAATACTCACAAAATAATCCTTGAACTGACCCCTTTTCATCTTAATTCCATTATGTCACTAATGAAGAGGACCAGATAGTTTTAATTAAAAAAATGCTTCTTAATCAATGAATAGCACTAAGCTAAATAATACCTTTATAGCTCGGATAACATTTGTGATTTCTAATAATAAAACATCCATTACTTCTGTAATGTTAATGCAGTCAAACATATGGGCTTTAGGTGCTGATAAAATGACCCATTTCTAAGGTTATTCACGGCAGAGTGAAGCCATTATATGTTATTTGAGCAAACTCCTAACACTTGAAAAAAAGTTCTGTGGTGTCATTGCTCTGCAGATGTGACAGGCAAAGCCTCACTGCAAGTAATGAAATTATATTGCTTTTACCTTTTCCAATGCAGATGAGATGATTGCCATCTGTAAGAAATTCCCCCATGGCCTAATGCTCAGCTAAATTTAGTGGTACCAGCTGCATCTTGTTCTCAGGGTATAATAACTTTCATATCATAGGGCTATCTTTGATGGGGCAAATGGTACTGCATCAGAAATGCCGTTTACATTGCTAGTTCTTGGTGCACGTATGACAACTCTAGATTATAAGATCTGTTGAAAGAAGTCTGATTTTTTTACTTTGTAGGTTGTTCTGCATTTGCATCCTGCAGTACCCTGAAAGTGCTTTCTTACGCCTTTCCACCCTTTTCATCTTCTGATGGACCTGAGCAATCAAAAAGGAGGTTGAAGCTGGATTTATTTAATGCATAATATGTGAGATCTAATTTCTTATTAATCCTGAATAAAGACATAATGTATTTGTTGGAAATAATGCAGTCATTGCACAGATTGATACATCTGTCTTGTTCCTTTCCTCATTTCCTTCTCCCTCTTTCAAATACCATTTTAAGTAGGAAAAAATATGCTTAAAAAAAAGAAATTAACATCCCCCAGGAAATGTACTGGTTTGAATCATTATGTAGAGAAGAAGAATTCAATAGCTCAGAAAAGCCTGCCAGAGCAAAACAAAAAAAATTGCTGAGAAAATATTTTTAGTTCCCTGGGTTTGCAAAATTTTCAGAGATCCAAATTTTAATTGCTGAATTAAGAATAGTAAAGGAAAGTAGATTTAGCCAATGACTCAGAGAGATTCTCTTTTCTAATGGCTGAAATGCAAAAGAATGAGATTGGGTCCATTTTATGGAGTTGTTTCGCTTTTTATTTTCTCAACTAAAAGCAAGGAAAAGAGTTTGGATGGTGACTTGAGAAGAAGTATCTGTTTTGTCAGTTGGTATAGCTTTGCTCCTTCTAGCATGCAGCCAGGTAAGGAGAATGCTACATCATGGCAGCAAGGAAAAACCGTGTGTTGCTCGTCTCATAGTAGCTGGTAGTGGTGGTGTCAGCAGTTCAACACCCTTTTCAGAATATGCAGTTCTTAACAAGAACATTTTATTTGAAGTCTGCAAAATGGTTTATTCACTTGGGAGTCTGACAAGACATAGCATGAAAAGATTCAACTACCCTTATAATTAGATGACTGTAATGACAGATTAATTCATGGTGCCAAAGAGAGGGGGGTTGTGTATTACATCTTTCAGTGTTAATCTGTTTACCGTATTCCACGAAGGTAGAAGGACTTTAGAAAAGAACTTTGAAACAGAAGTGTAGATACGTACAAGTAAGCTAACAGACATTTCTTTTATAATTTGTGGGGTTTTTTTAATTCATAAATACATTCTTTAAGTCATGTGCGCATACCCAACCACCAAATCTTCCACACTTCATATAGTGGAAGCAGAAATACATATGCCCAGAGCATGTTGCTATGGGGGATGTGTGTGTGTATATACATGCATATATATATATCAATATGCTAATGGACAGACCACATCCATGGCAAATACTTCTTATTCCCCACTGTAGGACACAGGAGCTTTAGTCGTATACTGGAGATTTATTTTGCTGCAGGTAGCACCTAAACAAAATAAGAAAGAAGTGTCCCCACCACAAATGTATTTTGCAAGATGGTGTTTGTTGCATGTCCGTAGGCAGAATTAGACCTTTCAGCAGCCTTGTGAGGTCCAAATAAAAAGGAAAAAGGATGATGTTCTGTCTTGGGGTTTTTCCTGATTCTTTTTCTTTAAGTATTTAAAGAAAGGGTGGGGGATGCACAAAAAAAAAATAACCACAGGGTTTGAGAGAAGAATCAGCTTGTGTGTTTTGGTTTTGTTTGTTTGTTTGTTTTTTTCCTAGGGGAGTTCACTATTTTCAGCTATAAGAGTTGGAAACCTTATGAAAAGTCTTGTGCAGGCTACACTTGGGATATGTTAGTTGGGAAGCAATAGATTTGACCTGCCACAGTAATAGGCATGTTGTCAGTTGCACAGCAAAAATATAAATCTTGGGGAGTGTGCAGCACGAGGGGGGAATATAGAGAAGAGAAGAAAAAAATCAAAACAAGAAGTCCATCTCTGCATGTGGTAAAAGGAATGCCCCAGGTTTCTAGTCTGATGCTTATTAATTGGTGTTCAATGAGACCCTAAAAACAGGTGTCAAAGTCTAAGCAGTGTCTCCATATTCATTCTGCGTGTTTGAAGAACATAGTTGGTGTTTTTTCCATGTTTCTAAATCTGCAAAAGAGCAACAAGGTGATTCCCACTGTCATTTCCCAGTACGTATGTACAGGAGAAGCAGCTCCCCTGCCATTTTCCAAGGTGGTTTTAGGCACACCTTGCTTCTTTCTTTATCTTTCATCACTTGTTGTAGTTTGGAAGAACTGTTTTAAATTGATCGCTGTCCTAGCATGTACCTCTCCGAATTAAAGGATGGCTCAGCAGGTGCCCAGCACACATGGGGTGCTGGCTGTCTTCTGCTTTCCACCAGCCCTGTGCAGGGAAAGAAAGGAGATAGATTACCTGCGGAACCAGCCATATGTTTTTGGGGGGTTAAGACAGTGTGGAAGTCAGCTTGTGACTGATGTTACAATGAAATGTATTAAAAAATCAAACCTGGTAATTCTGAGCACCAGCTTTTTCCTGTCACCTCTGGCTGCATTGCTAGGCACACATCGTTTGTGCCATTTTGAGCAGAAAAAGGAAAAAAAGCCACGAAATCACAGGTTTCTAGGGAGGGAATAAAAGAAGAGCCTTCCTCTCCACTCAATCTGTTTCTTTTAATTAAAAATGGTTTTAATGTAGGCAGAATAAAGCAGACATTGTATCCCTCCTATTGTTCTAACTGTCAAGGTTGAACAGCTCTAATGCATAATATCTGTAATATCTCATTAATTTAGGACTTGCATTTCTTGTTTTTCTCCTTTCTTTCAGTCTTGTTAATGACAGTCTCATCTATAGAAACAAAGAATATTCTCAAATAGTGGAAAGGAACATCTTTTTCATGTTAATTAATCAAAGGAGCGGAAAAAGAATAGGAAATTGATGTGCATTGCACATACCAGCCAGGAGGAAGAGTTTACAGGCGAGTCGGAATTCATACACTCTTCTCTTTCTGATACAAGAGCTTTTATGTTTTGTGGCAGTGAAAGGACCTGATATTTGTTCTTTCTACTCCCAAAAATGGCATGTTAGGAGGGCTGCACTTGTCTTGGTTTGCTTAGGATTGACGCAACATTAATGGAGTTTTATCATGTTAGCACTTCATAGTGTATAGTGCTTGGGACTGAATGTGAAATGTTTTGTTGGGTTTTTTTTGGGTTTTGGTCTGGTTTTGGTTTTTTGTTTTGTTTTTTTTTTTTTAAGAGAATCTGTGAAAACTGCAATAACGGCCCATCTTGATTATATATTGGGAAGTAAGTAATATTTACCCCCGTTTTCCTCTGAGCTCTAGATATAGCTGGGTTTCTATAGTACAAATGTTAACAAAAGGATGACAGCACCTTATCAGAGAGAACATGCACAGCTATGGAGATACTCTATTCATTTTCCTGATAAGCATATCAAACATTTCACAACAATTAATGTCTTGGCCAGACTGGCTGGGCCAGCAGCACTGACAGGGTAAGGAATTCTGTAAAGATACCTTCCATTTTTTCAGGGTTATATTTTCTGGACCTACTGTGGGGAGAGAAATGAAGTTTGAAGGGACAGAGAGCTACTATGGATTCTCTTTTCAGCATCCTTTTATCAGAAACTGATACAGAAGTTCATAATCAAGATACTTTAAAGAAAAGGGCAACAGATTTTTAGATAGCATTTCTCTGGGGAAGTTCCTGCATTTTTAGATAATCCTCCGGTACCAGTCATCAAAGATTTCCTTGAACCTTGAAATAAGAATTAATACTATTTCCAAAGTTCCTGGTTGCCTTTATCAACAGAAATTTGAATTTGAACTAAATTCCTAGGGAAAAAGAGGATTTTTCTATTACAGCTGTATTTTGATTTTACTTAGCAGTTTAATTCAATGCAAAAAGAATAAATCTTGATTCAATTCCACTAATCATTTTACTTCACAGATAGTCTATAAGCTTTAAACATCTTGAACATATTGGTTTAAATTTTAAATTGTCCATGTGTACATTTAATTAAACATTTGTGCGCCTGTTTTGGGAGGTAGGTAGTGAAAAGTTGTTTTCTTTGCGCTTACCTTTCTTGGTAATTTCTTAAAATTAAAAAAAGGTGTGAGGAAGCGAAGAATTGGAGGTGATTTTCCACATTCTTACTTTTCAGCTAAAGCTTTTAAAATATTTAAAACATGAAAGTATTACCTTTTTCTCTCTCTCTCTTTTCTTTTTTCCTTAAGTTTTTTATGCCAGATAAGAAGTGCTCAGTTGCCAGCTATTTAGCTAGTTCTTATGAAGTCTGCTTCTTTATCTCTGTATATACCTACTGAAGAGATTTTCGGTCATGTTGGCCAATTTCAGCCAGATTTGGTGAAGGAGTCAAGGACTGCAAGTGCTAGCAAAATAATTGATACAGGAGAGGAAATCTGTTCAGAGGGACTTGATGCGCCTCTTTCCCCCACATTCTCTGCAGATTTCTTCTAAGTGCCTGAAAAGAAGATTAACTGGGTGTTTGCACCTTCTTGTACCTGAAGGTCAATCAGCTTTCGAATTCAGACCCCAAGGCAACCAGGCTTTCTTGGATTTGATGCTATAATGACTAATTTGTTTGTTCTTTTGAGCTGAGTTCTGGGGAATGAAAAGGGAAAGGAACATATAGAGAAAAGGAAAGAAGGCATATGGAAGTCTAAAATATACACATACGAAGCAGAATCTTTTTCCTTTTGATAATCCAAATAGCCAAACTTGAAAGCTTGCAGTAGAAATTTATCTCTTACATAGGGAGAAAAATATTTGTGCATTATTTTAAAACTAAGTCTGTTGTTTGGATGCTCCCACTACAGTTAAACAAACAGCTTTGAATATTCTGGCAATATTGCCATCATTTGTTTGAATATTTCTTTATGTCAATTCTGTTTTGACCTCAAATAAAGTTTTTGGGTTTCTCTTGCCAAGGTGAAATTAAGTTGGAAATAATGAAGGCAATATTTTGTTTTCATTTGACAATTTTTAGCAAGAGTGAAGAGGGTGAGAGCTGGGGATCAGCTGCATCATGGTTTTTTTTTAGCTTCAGTGGCCAAGAAAGTCACATGTTTTAGTTCAGATCCCTTGTCTTTCACCCTGCCGTTTTTACCATCTGTAACAACTGCGAGTATTTTATCATCTTACCTAATCATTCTGCCACCTTTCACACAGTCTTTTCTTTGGAAGGTAACAATGGACACCAAGCTGTTTGCTGCAGTATGGTCTGCAGATCAACACTCATAGCCATGGGAGAGTCATAAGGAAAGGATTTCAGAGAATGGCCTGTCACTATACTGTCAGACCAATTTTATGTTAAATTTTAATAGTCTAGTTCAGATGACAACTAAGTTTCTCCAAGCAATTATTTTTTTTCTTTATTAAATTGCATTTTAAAACCAGAGGATGTACATTTACTTGTCAGCTACCACGCTATTACAGATTTTTATTTGCTACATCACTGCTTTTTTTTTTTTGTCTGAGCAAATTTATAGTCATCAGTAAGCAAAGGAAGAGGATGAATTTCTTTTATCCTACATTTCACTGGCTTATTATCAAATTATTATCGTCTATTAATGACTCAGAACTTGTGGGTGAAGAAAAAACCCAACACTATATTTTTCATATTTATGCAGATGCCTTGGTATTCACAGTCAGCTTTTGCAAGAAGTTAATCATCAGAGGAGAATAATTGTTTGCTTTACCTGACAAATTCTTCCCTATTTCCAAGCCTGTGTTGTACTTTCTAGGCATCTTATTCTAAATTATAAAGTAAATCCCATGCTTCAAACTTGTCAAAATATACCTCTCACAGCCAACTCTTGTCTTCTGCTCTGTGCATTATGGATTCCAGTACATTCAGCTAGGAAACATGCAACTCATTCATTGCATGTCCTTTGTAACCATGAGCTCCTCTGGGCACTGTTTGTAAGTTAAAGAGTTGGTAAAACTTGGAACAAATATTTCTTCTTCTTTAACCATGCAAAAATTGTGTGTGTTTCACCCAAAGTTGTGGGGTATACTAGTGCTGGAGAAAAACATGCACTGGCACCCCTTCCTCTCCCTGCCCTGTCCATTAATGGGTGCATGCAATGCACTTGGGTGTAGGAATCATTAGGAATGATTAGGAATCATTCATTAGGAATGTCACAGTCATAGGCAGGTCCATATCTACAAGACTTTGAGTGGATCATTCCTAAACTAATGTGTGAAATTCCTTATGTGCCTTCCAAAGCTTTGGTACAAGCACCTGTCAAAGGCAAGAGTACAGATTACTTTGCCGACCTTGGCTTAAGTTCATCCCTTCTTAATGTGTTTCAGGGACCGTATTTTGGTTTATTTTTACCTTGCCCTATAGAGTGAATTCCCATCAGCAGTTGGGTGCAGTAGGTGCTTTCTTTAGAGAAATACCATGATTTAGTTTCATCCAAAATTAATCCAGGTGTTGTGTTTGGAGATGACACTGCTATTAAACTATGCAGCATGAGGAGAGGTGGTTTAGAGATTAGCAGTATAGTCCTGATGTAGATGTACCTGTGCTGATGTAAATATACCAAGTGAGACACATTATCAAGTGAGACCCATCAGTTGGCACCTGCAGTAGGAGGCTTGCTGTGTTCTTCAAAAAGTAATAGAGGATGAAAACCTAAATGTAAGCATATATGTAAGTGTAAATTAAGCAGAAACTTAAGATAGATTTTTGAAAACTCTCTAGGAGTTTACAATATAAGGATCTTTCCTCCATCCAGTGAAGTATCTTGATATTTAATGAGAGAGTTAAGATGTGAATATCTGCCAGCTGGATGTAGGTTATGTTTTTCAGATTTGCTTCTACAGTTAAGCTGTATTTGCGGTGATTAAAAAAGAAGCATATTTATGTCTTTGACTTATCTTTGCCAGCCAATGAAATTAGTTTATGAGTAGGTTCAAGGCTATCAAATCTGGCATGTCATCAGCATTATAATAGCCTGCTTAGTGCTGCAGAGAGACTTGAAATAACATTTCTTACTTACTTTGAAATTGAATAAAGCTGTGTTGAACTATTTTTGGTTCAAATGCTGTGTCTAGGAATAATATAAATGGAGAGTTTGAATTGTATGAAAACAATTGTGCAGAATTTAAGGCCTGCATGCATCACTAGGGTGTATATATCAATCACTTTCTTTTTAATGCTGTGTACATTTTTATATTCCACAAATTCTTCATCCAGTTACATGAAGGTTTATGCTGTATTAAAATTATTAGCAGAGCTCTTCCCTTTATCACCTTCTGGAAGAACTTTAATTTGCCAAATGTGATTAGTGAAGGTAATTTTACAACCTAACACAGGGGAAGGTATGTGGAGAGATAGCATTAGGTTGGACCCTCATTTTAAAACATCTAAACTACTTCTACTTTCAAAGTATTATGAGAGCTTTGCTAAAGGTGATCAAAAATTTTTATTGTGGAACTACTTCCTTTTAACCTGTCTGCTTTAAAAAGCAACACAGTTTCCCTCTACAATTCAGTATCATTCACTCTGCCTTCCAAACAGAACAGACAGGTCTTTTATGTGATGAACAGTGATGCAGAATAAGTAGACTAACCTAAGTGATAAAGAAATGATCTCGCTTCAGGTCTTATTCAATAGAGGTTTCCACTGCAACAGCTGCAGCTGTTTCCATGAGAATCTGAAATGAATAACCTGCCTTCTATTACTGCTGAGCAGCATACAAAGTAAAGACTGATGAGTCAGGATCAGTATTTTAACTGAAGATTCACATAGCTAAACTAATGGACAATATCCATTTCAGTAAGTTGTATTCCCATGCGTGAAGGTGGGTGAAAATTGTACAACTGAAAATGTTTCAGAGAAGCAGAAAATACTACAGATGAGAAAAATTGACCCAAACCACGATGGACGAATTTTTATATGGTTGCTTGTGATCAGAAATAACTGCATGGAATTAAATTATTCCTCAGAGCAGTCTGAAATATATCCTGCATTCACAAACACCTCAGGTGAGCTCACATCCAGCCTTTGTATAGCTTTTGGAAAATGCGTGTATTTTAGTTCTAGGGCTGGGTAATCCTTGCAGCCTCTCACAACAAAAATGCAAGAAAAAGTTGAGAGGTGGAATGAGCCAGTCTTCTGTGTGACTTGCAAAGCACCATAACGTACCTAAAAATGGGAAAGACATGTTAAACTGGAAGGCATCTGCTAAATGAAAAATGGAAGAAGGATTTTTCAGAGGGATTTGTTCCATTCCAGATTTTGGACTTAATGATCTTGAAGGTTTTTTCCAACCTAAATGATTCTGTGTTGCAGACTTGCAAATCAGTATGAAGGGATCAGCTATATGAAGAGAGGTCTATATATAGACAATGTTTTCCCTGGGGACATTCAAGGCCAGGCTAGATGTGGTTCTGGGCAACCTGATCTAGTTGAAGATGTACCTGCTCATTGCAGGGGGGTTGGACTGGATGAGCTTTGAAGATCCCTTCCAATCCAAACTATTCTATGATTCTATATAGTAAAGGGCTCGCTTTGGTGTAATGATTAAAAACCATTGCTGTGTGCACTGTTTCCCCTTTCCTAGCTGTGTCAATACTTGTAACAAATATTAAGACACTGGAAGGTGCCTTCACACAATGTGGTGAAAGGGACTATGTGGAAGTAGGGTGATGAGTGCTGAAAAAAAGCTTTTCACAGGGAAAGATGAATGACAGGTAGAGGGAAGGTGTGGTGAAACTCTTGAAGCCATGCATAAAGATAATTATTTTATAAAGGGAACCCTCCACCTAAAGGAAGTGGGATTGCAATTAGAGTTACCCTTTCAATAGCTGGCATGTTTTCAGGTTTGCAGAACAAGCTTTTCTAATGTGAGACATGATGTGAGGACATCTAAATCCACCAAGCCAGCACCAGCAGTTGGTGATGAAACAGGTACCTCCTGGAAGTCTGGCTCCACTCTCACTCCTGCTCTCCAGCTCTCTGTACCTCCTGGCAGTTAATTGAGTCTCCATAGCTCTGTTTCAAGCTCAGGTTCTGAATGCTTTGCAAACCTAAAGGTAATTGTCTGTCTGTTTTTTTTTTTTCTCAGTGTACTCTCTCCAAATAACCTCAGATAGCAAATATAAACAAATTTGACAGTTAATTTGTCCTAGAAATCAACCCAGAAATCTCTAGTAACCTAGGTTAAGTGTCCTAGTTCCTTGCTAGGTCATACGTCTCTGAAATGCCATTAATACAAACAGACTGCCTGTGTCAAGTAATCTGCTTTTCATTTAAAAACATCACAGATTGACATTTTTCATATGTAGCAAAACTCTTTGGTTCCATTATAATTACATTTCTATCCCTCTGCACTGATTTCAGTGTAATTTATATATTGTCCTGTTGCGAGGCAGAAATTGGTTTAGATGGTTCTATTTTTATATAGGTGGGAATTAGCAGAACTTTTATACAGATTGTAGGGAATGTTGTAGAAATTCTTCAGAAGTCAAACGTTGAATATGGTTATATACAGCAAATTATGAACTGGCTTTGGACTGTAAAGTTAGTATTTAAAGTACTATGTTTGTTGGAATGTAAAAAAGACTCTTGAAACTAAGGGTAGTAACAAGGTTTGTAGTGTGTTAATTTAGAATTGCATCTCACTGGAAAGTCTTAAAAACAAAATAGAAAATATGGAGTGCTTTCAAAATGTGTATGTGGACAGCATGGAGATACACAAAGACCTGATGGTAGGAAAATGAGCTCATGCAACACATGCAACACATACAGCCGTGAGGCTTCTCTGAACTTAAATCTGCATAGGCACTGCTTCTTTTCAAAATACTGGCATATAGTTCAGCTTAAATTCCACTTTAAAACTGATTAAATATTCATTTTTGGAAACCTGGGTTTTATTTTCTTTGCTTTTAATAAACCAGAAGCTCTGCTTTTAATCATGTTATGGTCTATAATGACCATTCAATGCTTGTAAGCATGTCACAAGTTTCTGTGGAAAAACCTAGTGAGTTTCTTGCTCAGAAATTTTTATGCATCTGCCTTGAAAGGAATAAAGTAATGTTTTTTAGGAACAGTATAATTTGTGAATCAGACAATTTCCTGCATATTTTATATTACATTACAGTTCTATTTGACTATTTAAATATGCAAACTAATTATATCACACCAGGTATGATTTAAGTATTTATTTTCGGTAGCTGGTCTGGGCCATACCAGTTTACTGTACTGGTATTTGGAAGGTACTAGCAGTCACTGCAGCAACCAGTACACTCTGTGGGGTAACCTCTGGCCTTAACATAAAAGGTAAATATCACTAAAACTGTGTGTTATTCCATAACATAGAAATGCAAAATATCCCGTTGCTTCTCAACTGTAATGCCCTCCAAATTTCCACTGAAATAACTGAACATTTTTAGTTACATCAACAGTCTAAACCTAATCTAGCATTATTTCATGTACAGTGCAATATTTCTCACTGTGGAGGTGGTTGAGCTATGTAAATGCTGGATCATTTGCCAGAGGTAAGAGTAATTGCAAATGTAATTGTTAATGGCAGGTTCCCCTAGGAATGTTAAGTATTGCCACACTCAGGGGTTTGCTCACTCAGGGAAGACTTCAGAGGAAAACAAACCATGTCACATCACTGCTTAGAACTGCAGGCAAGTTGAATCTTTCCCACCATTAAAGTCAACGATTTTTCCCAGTTTCACATTTCTGACAGTGCCAGTGATTGATGGCTACTAAATTTCTATCCCAAAGGGAATTTTTTAATCCTGATGGAAAATTGCAAATGAGCAAAGTGAGGAGATGATTCTGGCCCTTTGGACCTGAGAAGTGTGTGTTTTCCCAGGGGCAGAGTAGAGCTCCTCAGTGGGGACACATCAGCATTTCTCATGGTGCACAGAGATGCTGACTCTCGTTTTGATGATTTCGCCTGGGGAGCTGCTACTTCACTGAAAAAAGAGGGAGGACAGAAGAGGGAGCAGGATTCTAATGACCTAAAAATAATTGGATATTTGTCATGTGTGTTCATTCTAAAAAGAGAAAGGGTGAGATGAATTCTTTACAAGACTTCAAAGATGCCTTGTGTTACTAGAGTCAGGAAAAGGTTTCAAGCAGTCTATTTTTCTGTTATGTTTCTCAGACTTTTATTTCTGGGCACTTTTACAAAGTCAGGCTGAGCTAGTCTAAGGAGCTGAGAGCTGCTGACTTCAAAGGCAGATAGTCTGAGACAAATTTCGGGCCAGGGAGCAGTAGTAGAAAGGAGCTTGAAAAGAGGCAGAAAATGGATATAGAGAACATTGAGGAAAAAGTGATGTATTTAGAGGAGGTGTAAAAGAGAACTGAGGCAACGGGACATTCACAATATGTTTATGAAAGTAATGAAGAGATTTCTTATTCCCTAGTGACTGTCTGGCAATTTCCACTGACTGCCATGTGCTGTTCCCTCTTCCCATCGGATGAAAACTTGCATGTAAATTTAGCGTAAATCTAAACTTTGTCATATGGGCACCCCTTTGAACGCACAAAACCCAAAATGACATTTCACCTGTAGGGCCTCCAGCACTGCTCAGAAAGAACCCACACACACTACATGCTGTTTGTTTTGGTACCTGAGCATAAGCTTTTATAGGGTCTTGGTGGAGCAGAGAATACTTAAACCCAGAAAATATGTAGAACTGTCTTTTGCCATAGATGGTTGGTGTTACGTTGTCTTGTCACTGGCTGGAGGCTCTCTAGGCAAAATTGTTCCGTAAGACATGCTAACTGCAGAAGGTGTGGCACTTCACTCTATGTATTCTGCTTTGCAACTGTCCAGTGCATTTTGCTCATCTACTTTTCCTCTAGGGAACAGCTTGTGGAATTATTATGAATTTATTCAGTCAAATAGATTCAGTCTTCCCATGTTAGTCTGGCCTGCAGTCTTCACAAGGCATTGCTTTGAAGCTGAAGAAAGTTTTAATTCAAAGTTTTATTTTAGAGAAAATTGTAAAACTAGCCTAAAAATTAAACCAGATGATAAAAAAAACACAACCCTATATTATAAAATTAATCTGGTAAATCTGCAGTTCTCGCACAGCCCACCTTTGGAAAAAATCTCCTGTCTCCCAACTGCTGCTAAGAGAGTACCATGAATGGGACAGCCAACTGCCTGGGAAAGGGTTTGCCCAAAGGTCATCCTTTAAAAGAGTAAAGATGAATGTGAACCATGTTCAATAGTCATAAGGGAATTGCAGGTTGCTGGATTTGACACAGAGGAGAGGTGTTGGCATGAGTCAGAGGGCTGTTGACAGATGGATGAGCATGGGCAATGTCTCATCCCCAGTCTGCAGCCCACAGGGTTGTATGGTGCATGAGGGACATGAGGATGATCAGACTTCAGTGGAACAAGGAGATCTCGCCACCCATTTCTGTGTTGAATCAGGCTGTCTTAGAGAAGGAAAGTGAGTGTCAGACTGTGGCCTTCATCTCAAAGGTAATTGGTGGGTAACAAGTTTCCTGAAATCACACTGAAGAACACAGTGCAGCAGGGACATTAAAATCAGGGTAAAAAATGAAGGTCATTTAGATCAGAAAGAGTAAACGTGGCAATTTGATACACAGTGTAAAACTGTTAGAAAATAAATTGCAGCCTGCTTCAAACAAGGAACAAAATGATGCTCTTGCTGTCTTTAGTGAATTTTCCCTTTTCCAAACCTTGATGCCTGTGCCCTGCTGTGGAGGTTGGGAATTCCAAGTGGTAGGGTATGCTGCTTCGTTCCTCTTACCTACCCAGCCCTTGCCCACTGAAAGGCAGCTTTTCACTTGTCAGTGAAAAAGTCCTGGAGCCAAATGGACTTCATCAATAACACAGTTGATGGGGGGAAAAAAAAAAATGCCTCTGTACTTCACCTTTATTATTTTTTTACCATCTACCCAATGGGAAAATGTTTATTTGTTTTAGTATGTCTCCTTCTGAGTAACAAGCAGAAAAGCACTTTCATCATTCATAATGGCTATTGTACATTTTTTTTTGTGTCTGTGATATGTTCTGACTTTAATGTCACTTATCTCACAGATGAAATTATGGGAAATTGGGTCTGCAGCATCTGCAGCTTGCAGTGTGTGCTGTCACTGCTTTCAAGGGCTGCATTTCAAGTGAAAGCTACAGTGTTTGCTCTCTCCAGAAAGCTGGAGCAACTGCCTGTTGTTACACTCTAATCTCAGCATGTAGAGATTCAGCCATTAAGCCCCTATCAAGGTTAATTAAAGTTCTGAAGGCAAAGGTTTGAAATGCAGACATGCTAGAGAGAAACACATTTCCTCTAAAGATTAAATACAAGTCAGTGGCTGGAGCTCTTTTCAGCTCCCTGTTAATGCAAGTCTTTGTCCAGCTGATTTTTTTCTCACCAGAATAAGACTTGAACAGCTCAAGACATACATTTGGTGAACTGGGATCCTAGCACTAGCTGGAGCCCATAAATTAACCAGGAGCTATCAGCTAGCAGAACATGATCAAACAAAAACATAGCAATAAACTCTTTAACGATTCTAAGATACACAGCAATGAGAAAGGAATTGAAAGATGGATAAAAATAAGGACTGTGATCTGAGAGTATTTGCATAATCTTTTAAAAACAAACTAAGCACTTTTCCATTCAGTTTTTCCCCTTTGTTTGTCCAAATAGGGTGAATATTTATGAAAGTCTTTTATTTTTTAACAGCTTTACTGCACCAGCTTGGTCTTTCTAAAATGAAAGAGGAGATTCAGCATTTGAAATACCACAGAGGAAGAATATTAGCTAACTGGATGCTAACAATTTTATACAGATGTCTGCTTATCATGCAAATAGTTTATTTAGATGCAAAGACACATTAGACTCCAGTGATCAGAAAGTGAAAAATGGTAGTTGCTTCATGTTGTTCCAGTGTATGTGATCCAAATGGCAATGTGATTTCTCTAGTACATCAGATAGCAACACTGAAATAAGCAACAAAAATTAGGGATGCACTAACTGTTTATACAAATGAGGCCTGATTTCTAATATAGTATGTATTAGTGGTAGATGATGGGCTGCAAGAGAACAGATGCCTTTAAATCAGCAAACATTATGCAAACAGATGTTAACAAGACAAAGCATCTAATTTCATCTACTGTACTTTTAATTCTCCTACCATGCTGACCACATGCTTATTTCTGTATGACATTTAAAAGGAGGTCTCAGCTGGTGTATATAATACTTTATAAGCCCTGATTTGCAAAAGGCCAAATGAATGCTATTACTTTTGACTTCCAGAAAATAATACGGCTTTTAGCCTTCTGTGGAACATGAATGGGTTGTCATTAAAATCTTAAACCTAAACTGCTTCTTGATCTTTCCCCAATATCACACCTATTATTTTTCTCCCTAAATGATGCCCAAATCGTAAACATTGGTACGTCACTTTTATCTATTACTATTCCTGACAATGACTTAATCATCCTTATATCTAGTGCAGAGGTCTTGCATCCTGTTGATAGGATGCATGATGAGGGTCCTCCATTTAAGGATGGGTCAGATGTCTTATCATCACATGTGTCTTATCATCACGTATCCTTCAAGAGAGCACTGTTCTCTGTGTGCTGAAAAGACCACAGAGTGTTTCAGCTCCTGGAAACACATCATTTCTTCATACTAAAACAAGTTATTTCTGAAGGCAACAGATGAAAGCAGAAGTCTTTTCTGTGACAAAGATGAGCTTTTTACCAGTGCAAGTACCTGCAGATGGGGAAAAAATAATTTATAAAGGCCTTTCTGCTATTTCTCAGTGGTTTTGTGTTGAAGGGAACCATTCTACATATCAGAATAAAGTGGGTTGTTCACATTGTTCAATGTAAGTATCCAATTTTGTTTCCTCTTCCTCCCCCATGATCACTTATCAAAGCTTAACTGATCAGGATGTTGTTGAGGATGTGAACGGATGCTCTGCACAGCAGCTTCAGGAGGCAACTGCCCATCACAAGCAATTGCTGTCCAGTCAGCAGTACCAGCCAAAAAGGACAGCAGCATCGGAGGGTGCTTGTGGCCACATCCCAGCTCTGCACAGCAGCACAGATTGAGGGTTTTCTCCACGTGTCATGTTCATGTCTACCTCTGTAATGTTAAGAAGCAAGTTGCTATTGAAAGTCTGAATAGATGGTCTGGTCTGCTTCATATTTCACTGAAGTCCAAAGAACACAAACAACAGGTGGCAGCTTTTCCTCTGTGTAATTGGGCAGTTGGCGGCTGAGCAGCAGAAAGGTACCACAGCTAAAAGATTTGTGTGGTCACTGTGTGCTGTTTTCTCTGCTTTTCAGAGTTGTTTTGCAGTCTGGGGCAGTTGCTTAGGCCTTAAGGTATTAAAGTTTATATATGAATGCTACAAATTTTTTTCCTTGAGAGTGGAAACTGGAAAGGAGGAAAAAGAGAAAAGATAACAGTCATGCTTTGTGGTCAGATTACCTTTTATGACTCCCTTTTGTTTATTCTGCAGTGTACACCCAGTATCAATTGCTTATAATCACAGTGGAGGCTGTGTAAATCCATCAGAGAGAAAGTCTGTAAACATGATAAAGTGATGTCACATTGTTCTCTATATCAATTTATCTTTCTTTTTACTCTCATAGGTGACAGTGGTGATAAAAAATCCGTCTCAGGCAATGTATTGTCCAAGCACTGGTTGTTCTTACAGCATATGCATGTGTTTGAGAAGTCAGTGGTGTCATCAGACTGATGACTGACTAAAACACAAGGTAATTTATTAGGATGGAATAGAAGGCTGTAAACTTTTATGTTCTTATGTCTTATTAATGAATAAAAAAGCATTTAACAAACCTAAAATTAGGTTTATCCAAGGAGTTGTTGCTTATTGATTTATGCCTGTTTGCCTGCATGTTGAATACATAAACTCAACAGCATTTAAGATTTGCATTGTTACTTTAACCCTCTGTGGCAGATACACGACACCCTCCAAAGCAACTACTAACATGGGTATAGTCTCATCTTATTTTTCTCAATTTACTTCCACAGAAACCCTCGTGGATTTTACTGGATTTGGGATTAGACTGGGAAGGTGTGGCTGTAACACCTGCTATTGTTAAGCACATGAAAGATGTTGCTCATCAGCATGTGTGACAGTACCAACACAGACAGAAACATTTTTCAGAGGAAACAGATACTGTTCTCTTGACACGATTTCACCCTCTGCATGCCTATATGTAATTTTCTGCATACTCCACCTTAGGAAGAGCTGTGCCTGTGATGTGATGGAGTAGTTTTTGCCCTGGTGAGAACATCTGCGTGCAGAAGTGAAATAACAGCAGGAGAAGCTACCTGCAGAGACGTGATTGCTTTAGAATCATCCTGGAAATGTTAAACTCACAGTTTCTGTCTTTATTTTAGCATTATTTTTGATTTCTATTTCTATCTGGCTGTGCTTAGCCTGGCACTATGCACACCATGACTGATACTCTCTCACCTAAGTGCCAGCTTTTGCTAGGTTGGGTGTGAAAATTGTGTCCATGGGATGCTTGGCTGATTTAAGCAAAATTGTCTGGGATGCGAGACACCAGCCAGCATCAAGTCTGAGAGACGCTCCATGTATGTGTCTGAACCTTGCAGATCCTGCCCCGAAAGATGAGCAAAAACAAGTGAATATTAAGAGAGCAGCACAGCAACCTCAGCCAGATTTTCAGTGTGTGGTGTTAAATATAGAGAAAGGTGACATCAATGAGTGTTTGGGGACACAAGATCAAAGAATGAATACCCTTGGAGAGTGAGTGTTCCTGTCATTTCTCCTACTGCTGTTGGTACTTTTCATGTTACATTGCACCTGCTGCTATAGCAATACTTATAAATTTGGGATTAGGACCCATCCTCCTGACCCAGAAAGCTTAGGTTTAATTGAGATAATGCAAATAGTCAATAAGGGAAACGCCAGAGATGGGGTTTACAGCATCAGGTAATCAGACTGATGGAGAGGTGGTGAAGCATGACCACCTTCTGCTGTCAACACTGCTGTTCTTTGGCAAATGCTTTTCTCTAGCAGAGACTTTTATTGCGTTTGGAAATCCTCATCCAGAGATATGCTCGGGTTCACTGTGTTGGAAACCTGAATGCTGAAAGTTACTACAGTTTTAATTGGATTCACAATTTACATCAGATGTGCATTTATTTACTACCCAAGCCAACCAGCCCATAAAGAACTATGTCTGTCCCAAGTGACCTGATTAGGAGGAGGGAATGTGCCAGTAGAGACCAACAAAAAGCTAATTTTATCAGGGAAGCTTGTCTTCAGAGCTTGGTGCGAATCAGAAGCAAATCACTGGAAGTCCTGCTGTGAAGCAGAACAAAAATGACTTGGGGCTTTGCTGAGATGGCTGTTTGGGACTGGAGAAAGTACATTGAGGAATGTGTTAGCAGTATTTGATATTTACTTAGAAAAGCTGAAAATGATTAGGCAGAAGAGCAGCAGAAGTGTTTGTTTAGCAATTTCTCTTCCAGTGATGGGCTGAGAGGCAGCAAAAAAAGGCAGAAGAGAAACTCCCAGAAGGCGAATGTAGGTAGTTGCTATACTCAAGGTAGGGAAAGAGACAATTCTTGTGTGAAGCAGCTAAAGAGGGTAGTTGAGGCACCTAAGTTTGCCACTTAAGCACTAGCCCATCCCCAGACAATAGGAAAGATTTGGGACTTCTGGGATTCAGCAGCCTTGTGTCCTTGTCAGGCATGACAGGGATGGCATTTTGCAGTTGATGCTGTGAGGTGTCTCTACTTCTCTGCAAACAGTTAAAGCTAAAGCCTAAAGTCAGGATGAACTCCACTGGCTGAAGATCTTTGAGGAGCTTCTTTTGGTAAAAGCACGTGGTCACACACTCCCAAAGGATGGTAGGAGGAGGACACAGCCCCACTTCTGAGATCATTTTCCCCACAAACTGGATTTGCACAGGACGAATTCAAGCCATTCGAGGTGGGTTCTAAACACACAAGTAGAAGACAGAACGAAAAGCCACCAACAGCGTAAGCAATTCTGGAGTGTGAAACCTTTGCTAATCTAAACCAGTGGGGACAGCAAGATCAGGTACTGCAAGGACAGATGAATATGGAAACTCCTTTCTAAAGATCTTGGGTTTCAGAAGATAATCCCCAAAATCTTGTTAAATCACAGTGGATGTCATTGTCATGCGTCTCATGGGTCATCAGGGACCATGTCTTACCATTCAAGCCTCCCACAGATTTTGTGCTTATACAGAATATGCATTTCAATGCTGGGATTACAAAGAATTTTTGATGCAAGCCATGGAAAATATGCTGCTACAAATAAATTCCTTGATGCTCAAGGAAGATGGGAAAAAAAATGTCATTTCTTAATGAACAAAATTGCCTGCTGAACTGTAGCCCCAAGAAGTTTGCTCTCATCAACAGAGGCTGAGCATGCTGCAAAAATGCTCATGAGGAATAACACAAGCCAACTAGATTCATGTCTTGTAAGCAAAATCTCTGTCCTGAAAACTGCTGTTTTCCACAACATCCTGGTCCCAAGTGCCAGTGAGGGCACAGGTTGAGGGTTGGGTTAGGGTTAGAGTGGACACAGCCTTGTTCTCCTGTGTGCTGCCCTGTAGTGCTGAGCCAGCTGTGCTGGAGTAAAAGCTGCCTACTCTCAGAAAGAGTCTTATAGCAAGCTCCAAAGTCAAAGCAGAACCAACCATAAGCCTAATTTCCAAATTATCCAAGACAATCTTAACTATCCAAAACAACCCACGCTGCAAAACAATGTCACAACTGTCTGAACTGTCTGTACCGTCTGTACCGCAGTACAAGCCAGCAAAGAGAACAGAAATTAGACATAGAAATAATTTGATTAACTGACACTCACTTTTTTATGTGGAGAGAGTGAGTTTCTCAATCCTTTGTAGTAGGATGTCTCCCTTTGAGCCACACAAGCCTGGCAAGCTCACAGTTTGGGGTGCCTGCAACTCCCCTGCTCCCTCGAGTTGTACAGAACAAAAACACTTAGGGTATTTCCTCCCTCCTATGGCTTTTATTTTCCCTGGACATAATAAGGATATAAAGGAGATGGATTGTGGTTTAATTGCTCTGTGTATAAACACGTGATTTCAGTCTGTGGGGGTTTTCCATCAGGATCCATCACACTAAGCACACATTGAAGGGGAGAAATGCACACAAATGTAACCAAGCCAGTGAGAAAGTGTAGTAGCTCATTTATTAAATTAAGAAATAAAGTATGAAGTTTGTTTTGGTTTTTTTTTTCTGGGAAGTGTGGAGCAATGTTGGCTTCTAAAACTTGTTATAGGCACTGGCTCAGTAAGTGCCAACATAATGCAGAAAAAACAAGCTGAGAACAGAATGTTTACAGCAGTGGTTCTTTAAATGGAGAAGTAATACAAGTTGCAGTCTTTGGTGTGCTTATAATTTGCCACTGCTTAAATAGGACATATCAACTAGGGGAAAAGAAATGCATATATTTCTTATTTATTTTGCCTTGAAGCACCAAAGTACATCCACTTGACAATGTATAGGGTTTTGGTTTTATTTATTGGTACTGCAAGGCAGTGCTATGAATGCAACATGCTATGAGCCGTAAAAGTCATCTGTAAAAATCAAATTGCAAGAAGCTGCAGATGCAGTTTAAACTGAAGAACATACCTTCTAATTATCATCTTCTTTGGCAACTCATGCTGGATCTCATATCTGCAGGTAGCTTTTAGAAGAATTATAGGAATTGCATATACAGAGTCTCTCAGCACTTGAGAAATCCTTGTCATTTTGTGGATTTTTTTCCACTTCCCTAACTGAAATATCTCTTGCTGCAACTTCTAACCATTGCCTCAGATCTTTTTGCCATGCATATTTGATGTGCAACACTGTGCACTTTCCCAGTGTGTTACATCAGAAGAAATCCTCAGTAAATTCGTTCTCATTCTACCAGTGACAGCATTTAACACTGACTTCAGTTTCAGGTTAGTACAGAAATTAGGTCTGTGGAGCTTTTTGACACCTATTTGATTGGCATGGACTGGTTTTTTGTTCCTTACATGCTAGGTTGACAATGCCATTGGATGAATTATGGATGAATTAGGCTTATTATGTCCTGCAGTTTTCTTTCTACATCTTTACCTTCAAATTTCTGAATGTTCTTTGGTTTCCAGATTTGGTTTCTGTGTTCTGTAGAACTTTTTGCAGTGAGTCCTCCACCTCTAATTCTGCTGTACCCTTTACCCATAAAGAAAATGAAACTCAGCCATAGTGTGTAGGTCAAAATAAGTTTTGTGGCTAAAATAATTTTGCTGATGTTTTAGAGAACTGAATGTTTTTTCTTACAATTTGCTGTGCATGGGAGTGAGTAGGTTCACTGCTGTAGAAGGAAAGTATGATGATGGCAATAGACCCACAAAAAGGTGTCAGTCCTCCTGGGACAGGTTTCGACTTGGAGCACAGCCCCATGCTGTTTGGTCCATGACCATCACACTGCTAGAGGGAAACACATTCCTCTTTGATGCTCCTACCCATCCCCCTGCAATTCCTTTGCATACTACCAGTCTGTGTTCAGGGCAGCTGTAAGGCTGGAGAAAAGGGAGTGGATAAAGAAAATAGAGGCTTTTCTTTTTATTGGAAAATAAAGATGCATTCTGTGAGAGGGAACAGCTGGCAGGAGATTATAGCCGATAGTAGAGTGCAGCCAGATTTACAGTTATGGCTAAATTACAGATGTACCTTTGAATTTATATTCTACAGGCAAGTTTTATCACCCCAATGAGAACCCATGTGCTCTATTGTAGAGCATTATCGTAATGTTAGTTAATAAAATTGCATTGGTGGTTCCACCTTTTGCCTTGCGGTGTGACTGGAGTGTTTTTATTTTGTTTAGCCATATAACTTAGTCATGACGGTTGCTGTTGTTTGCAAGCCTGTTGCATTTCAGAGAAGAAATTACTTCTGAAGAAGCAAGCAGCTCATTACCCATGGAACACAGTAAAATCAAAATTGTATTTTTTTATCTTAAGGCTCTTTGTATCTTACTTCTTCAAATGGCTTAGATACCACAGTTGCATAAAATAAGCCACGCTTGATACACATAAAAAGATTTTAAGATGCTTATTTACACGGATTTTTTTAGAAAAACTGGAAGAATGTGTGCTAATTTTACATGAATTTGTTTTATTTAAAATAGAATGGATGCTTATAAAACCACACTTACTGTAACAACATATAAAAATGTGATCCAGAGAAAAGAGTAAAACGAAGTTTAAGAACCTGGTTAAAAAGAGTTAGAGCTGAAATGTATTTTAACCTAAGCTAGAAGATACCCACACTAACGGTGGATGGAAATCTATTGAAGAGAAAACCTGTTTATTTTAGTAACCTAATGAATTTCAGCATTTCTGTCTGAGAGTTCATTGTGGTGTAATATATCTGCGTTACCACATTTACAGTCTAATTTGACAGCTTAGCATCAATTTCTGCAAATTATGTATGTTGTAAACCGAATCATTCAAGAACTGAAACACAATATCTTAAGAATCAAAGAATCATAGAATGGTTTGTGTTGGAAGGAACCTTAAAGCTCATCCAGTTCCAACGTCCTGCCACAGGCAGGGACACCTTCCACTAGAGCAGGTTGCTCCAAGCCTCGTCCAACCCGATCCAGTCTCAAACACTGCCAGGGATGGAGCATTCACAACTTCTCTGGCAACCTGCACCAGTGTCCCACCACCCTCACAGTAAAGAACTTCTTCCTTACATCTAACCTGAACTTCTCCTGTTTAAGTTTAAATCCATCACCCCTTGTCCTGTTGCTACAGTCCCTGATGAAGAGTCCCTCTCCAGCATCATTGTAGGCTCCCTTCAGATACTGGAAGACTGCTATGAGCTTTACTTCTCCAGGCTGAACAGTGCCAACTCTCTCAGCCTGTCATTGTGCAGCAGGTTCTCTGGCCCCCTGATCATCCTTGTGGCTGCTCCAGCAGCTCAATGTCCTTATGTTGAGGACACCAGAACTGCACACCGCACTTCAAGTGGGGCCTCTTGAGAGCAGAGTAGAGGGGCAGAATCTCCTCCTTCGACCTGCTGGTCAACTTTATACATTTATTTTTCACAACTGTTTAGAAATTGTAAAGACTTTTTTTTTTTTTTTTTTTTTAAGATATAGCAGTATCTTTTTTTTTGGCAAAAGACTATCTCATAATAATACTTCTCTTCCAAACTGTGGTTCTGACACATCCTAAATGCAGACTACATGATAGAAAAGCATAATAAATATTTATGAGTGTGTCCTTCTAGTGGGTGACATCTTAACCTGTGGGAAGTTTCTTTGAATTTCCTTTAGAGATAAATCAGAAAGTGCTGTCAAAACATAACTTCCCTCTATCAAATGCGCACAGTGATGTTTTTCCTAGAAATCTCTTCTATAACTATGCTAGGTTATCCACTATATTTTCCTTGGAAAATATATTCTTTGCAGAATCTGACTCTCCAATGACTAAAAAACAGAAATTCCACAGAATTAGTAGTTATTTCATCACATTAAAACTGCAGGAATTGTTATACATCCATTACACAAAGGCACATATTCCTTCAAGAATATTTTAGGCCAAGAAAATACATGTAAAGAAAAGAATTAGAATATAAAACGACTGATTTACTGTAATGTGAGATTAGTGTGGACCAACTAGAGAAGTGTTACCATTCCATTTCTGAAGGCACTTATATGTATATGGATTTCCCAGGACATTTCAGAGACTACCTTCTCCATCTAGAGCAGAGCATTGCTCTAATTCTTGTCTGTTGTGGCCATCCCAGAAGGACAAACAGGACTCTCAAAATGGTTTATAATCCCTCCACTTTTCACTTTAAATTTGTCAAACAATTTAGTTACATTTGAGTGTCATTATCTATGAGTGTTTCTACAGCATTAAACCTTAAATAAGAGATACTGAACAAAAACATCATAAGAGAAGATTTATCAGAATGAGAAGCCTGCAGTCTGCAAGAATAGAGTTATATCCCTTTTCCACTCCTTTATTTCACAATATTTTGCAAAAACAAACAAACGAAAACCCCAAAAGAGGCAAACAAACAAACAACAAAAAAAAAAAACCACCCACAAAACCAAAAGCACTTTTCAGTGAAAAAGCCAGGCTGTTTTAAGATACCATTTTACACAATCTATCATTAAGCTTAATTGTGATTTCATTGCTGTTTGTGGTTTTATTCAGAACCTGTGTTTTCAGACTTTGGTGATGCTGATTCCAGTCATTCACGGCCAATAATCACATCATTTTATAAACAATGACAATTCAAAAGAAACTGAACTGTGCTTTCTTATTTTTAGTCATGAGCAGCTGAGAAGACATCAAGACCCAAAGAAAGTTCTGCTATGAAAAATTCATCATAGATCTTCTCTCTAAAGCTTGTTTCTGCTGCATGTTTTAATTATATTTACCACCTGGAGAATTAGAATCAACTCTTGAGAAAGGAGGGAAGAAATAAAACACAGCATAGTATAGCATTATTCAGACCAAGAAATCCCTGAAAGGTAACAATGTTCTTCTTATCAGCTTTGTAGGTTAATATTAAATTATTACTTTTCGATTTATAACTATTATTTAGAAGGCTAAAAAAACCCCCGCCTCTGTGCAGTTCATTTATTGGAAGATTTCATAGCAACTGCAGGATGAAAAACCTCTCTTTCAGGAGCAGGAAGTTCAAAGGGATAGCTAAGATCAAACAGTACAGATTGTTTTAAAAATATATATGCCATCATGATATGAAGACTCGCAGTTTCTAGGGACTGTGAAATATAAGTTCTGGGAAAATCTGAAGAAGCCAAGTAATGAATTTGTGTGAGACTGAGATTTTCAGCTCTTAGAATGCTAAAAGACCAACATCCTGAAAGACTGCCAGGAAACCTTAACCACAGTGGGGTTTTTTTGTGAGTCTCAGTACCTTTAAAGGCAATACATACTGCGTTGGGCCCAATACAGTCATCCGATAGATATTTATATGGGGACATTATCTTCAGATCATGCATGGCATGGTACATGAAAATTTGTCGTATGTGGCTAGCTCATGTAAATGGAGTCGCTGCATCTTTCTGATGTTTTTCCTGCTGATATCAGGCCTTATATCCTCTTAAAACTACTGTGCTCATTGAATGTAGAAAAATCATGAAAACTGACCGTATGAATGCAAGCCAGAGGTCTTACCAGGAAAAAAAAAGTAGGAAAGAACCACCTGTTCTGTTTGGTTTTAATTATGCCATGCACTGGACTTAAATGACTGGTCAGAAAAAGTCGACTTTGTTAGTGCGTGAAATGAATGAATCCACAGTGTATATGCATTCAGGAAGCACACACTGCAGTGGGGTTAGGGTCTTTTTGTTTGGGTGTGATCACAGGTAAGCAAAATTTCTATATGGCTTGTGTGTTCTGGCACACAGCTTCGAGAAAGGCATTCTGTGAGTGCCTGCTCCTACAGACCATATGGGGTTTTAAATCAAAGTATTCTTACTCATTTCTCTGCAAGTTAACAGTATGTACTGGTTACTAGTTAGAAAAGTCTTTCTTTCCCTTTCAAATGTTTTGGTCTAACTGTTTTAGTGCTTGGAATCACATGCCACATCCTGACAATTAATTCTTTATGTCAACCTGGAGATTTCTGAGAGACGCTCATGTTGCACTGTACAATCTCACTGGATGTGGAAGCACAACATAAGCAGGCTTGTTGTGTACATTTTACTTATTTTTTTCCATCTCTTCTGCTGGGAGATTTAAAGAAATGTGTGTGTTATGGGCCCAAAGATATGGGATTGAGATAGGAAGATCTGGATGCAGCCTCCTGATCTGACCAGGACAAAATATTGCCTTGAATCCTTTGTCTCCCACTTGAAAGGAATAGTCTGTATGCTATGCTAGGCTGAACTGGCTCTCCAGCTGTATCTTCATCTGGTTGGTTAGACATTTCTGTCATGTCATCTTATAACAGAATCATAGAATCATTTGTGTTGGAAAGACCATCAAATCCAACTGTTAACCTGGCACTGCCATGCCTATCAATAAAACATGTCCCTAAGTGCCACATCTACATGTCTTAAATACCTCCAAGGATGGTGACTCCACCACTTCCCTGGGCAGCCTGTGCCAATGCTTGACAGCCCTTTCAGTGAAGAGATATTTCCTGAAATCCAGTCTAAACTTCCATTGGCACAATTTGAGGCCATTTTCTCTTGTCCTATTGCTTGTTGCTTGGGAGAAGAGACAAAGCCTCACCTTGCTACAACCTCCTTTCAGGTAGTTATAGAGTGGGGAAGGCTGAGGGAAAGTGCCTGAATCCACAAAACCCTGGTGGCAGTGGAGATGTTGAACATGGCATGGGTATTCACCAAATCACACTGGTTTGGTTTAAAACAATTGAAAGGAAATACATAATGTTTAACCAGCTTCAGTAATTGTTTGCCCTGGGAGGCTGCTGTGGAGGCAGGCTGTGTCAGCAGAGTCCAAAAAGGGGCTGTTCAAGAATAAAAAACATGTAGATGAAGCCCTTAGTGACGTGATTTAGTTGTGGACTTGGCAGTGCTGGGGGCCAGTTGGACTGGATGATCTTAAAGGACTTTTCTAACCTGGTTGATTCTGTGATTGTATGATTCTAGGTGCCTGTGTAGCAATTGCAGGCTGTGAAGGTACAGTGGGAGAAGGAACAGCAGAGGGGCCACATCCGTGTGCTCTACACAAACACCTACACACCATCAGCTACCTGCTTTTCCGGGGACAAAGCACAAGCCTAAATGGACTTGAGAAGCAGTGTTTAAATTCTTCTATTTTCACATTTCCATCATCATCAACAGCACAATCACGGGTGAGTGCACACTGATGGAGCAGTGCTACCCAGGTGGGGCAATGGGGCTGATGCCTCCCTGCTCACACCCCTGATGCCAAGTGCCACCACCTGTGTTGGCCTCTGCCTATGAAGAGGTTGGGGCACGGCTTCAGTTTAGCTAGGGAATAGGAGTAAGGTGAGAGACCATTGAGAGTTTGGAGTTTTGACTCTAAAATTTCTAGAGGAAAAAAAAAAAGACTATTTTAATTGATGTGGAGCTTGCTTTAAATAGAGAATCTCTGATACCTGAGGTAGGTTGTGCTGTAATACCTTTCCTAAACATGTTGGATTCTTTTAGCACCTCCTTTTTAACTAGTAGTTTTGATAGTAGAGACAGTGAAATCTCATTAACATGAAAAGCAAACCATGCATAAGCGTTACAGATAAGTAGCTTTGTGCAACCAAGTTATATTTTGAAGAAAGATACTCTAATGTCATGCAGAAATATGTAGTTGCCTTGGTTGTAAAAAGTCTTTTTTTGGAGAACCTTTATATTTTTTATATTCCAAGAGTAGAAAGCAGTGGTTTTTCACTTGCATTAACTGAATGAATGTTTTCTATTTAATTTTCTCTTTAAAATAATTCTGCCTCATTCTATGTTATCTTGAAAAATTATGTGGATTTCTAGTCATGATTGCTGTGTAAATTTAGCTGTGTGTTTCTGCTAGTGTCTGCCAACAAAGATATTGCAATTAAAAGTACCTCAGCTACTCTCTTATTATGGGCAGCAGTGTTTTTTATACAACAGTAGCATCTAGTAGAGTGGTTTTCATATTTTTCAAGTGTTGCAATTAATATTGTCTTTCCAGGCAATATAACGAAATCCTTTTGGGAGAAGAAATGCTGTATATACTGAATTAGAACTGCGTATCATCCCAGACAGGTGGCCTGGGATGTTTTATTAAAGGATTGGATGTGTGACTGACAGATTGGGTCAACAACTCGTGGGAGAGGCTGGTATCCGTCTCTACAAGTGTGTGCTCTGAGGCTACAAGCACAGTATCCTAGTCCGTAGTGAATTCTTAGCAATCATGAGTTATATCTAGCAAACACCAGAATAATTCCTTGGTTTTATTAAGAAAAGCAAACAAAACCCAAAAAACCAAACCACTCTTTGATCAGCTCCAATTTTACTCTTTCTCCAGAGGAGTATTTGCCTTTGCTGGAGAATGCAAACATTCCTGTGCAAAATTTTAATTTTATAGCCTAGAGTGTTGTGTGTGCCAGGTCTTTTTCATTATAGTACCCAGAAGCTTTATATACACCTGCTAGCAAATTTGCATGTGGCTGTTGTGTTATTGGAATATTTTCCTTATTCCTTGTGAGCTGATTATCTGAAATCACTAACTATATACTATTTCCAGTTATTCTAATGTTCAGAGGGCGGAGATAAGAATTTTTGTTGTCTTAGATGTTAATGAACACATTTTTACTGTAATTTGCAAAGCATCTGGAGCAGAAGCTGTGGGTGACTAATTGCCTTTTTAGGTTGATTTATTTATGTATCAACATGGAGCTTGTTCCTGATCAAATTGTCGTACTTTATGCTTGCTCTTTCTGGTGTATGTGATGGCTCTGTCAAGTAGAAGGATCAGCCCTGTGGGAGGCTCTGTCAGTATGGGCCTGAGTTTTGGGTCAGGTCAGTGGTTGCCCATGAATAAAGTGTTCACATGCCACTGTCTGTGTCTTAATTTTGTAATAATAGGTCTTCACTTCTATTGCTGTGTGTATAGGTAAACTAAAGCAGATGGTTGATTATCGTCTTTTCTATACCTCTACTTTTCACCTTGTTTCATTAAATAATTGCAATCAATTTTGTTTCACTTTTGTTGACAATGTATTATTAAATATGCATAGTCGTGCCTGCCGAGTGTTATTTGGGTCATACTGGCAATAAGCAAAACAGCTGGATGCTCAGAAGTTTCTGATCAGTATTAAAGTTTTACTTTTTTTATGAAAGGATACTGGATTTTTATTTTGTAAGTCTCAGGCATCAGTCTGAGAAACTTTCACACAGGGAAAACCTTCAGATTTGCATCCCAATAAGGAATAGGAATTAGTGGGTGTCTCGTGAGATAGCATTTTTATCTTGGTATTTTTCAAATCCCTGTATTTATATTGGAGATAGCCAAATGAAAATCTTACCCAGACAAATTAAATAGGAAGTGGGTGAGATTTAACTCACTTGCATACCAGTCACACTGAACGTAATGTTACTACCTGAACTAAGCCTTGTTTCAGGTGACCCAGCACCAGTAAGTTTCAAAAGTATAAAGTATATTCAAAAGTATAAAAGCCTTTTCAACATTTGGGATTGAAAGCCAAACAAATGTTTCCTTGAACGGAAACAAGGCATCAAGTCACTTAAGTGTTCACGTGTACATCGTTATGGTGGAGATAGGGAATCTTTCTTTCTTCTGAGTTAGATTGACTTCATGGTAAGCCTATAATGAAGTGCACTGCTCAGGAAGATGGAAATCTGTAATTTGCTCAGGAGACTGATTGGAAGAGCTGTCTCACGTAGGGTTTACATAGGGATTACAGTTTTTGCTAGACAGCAGTTTCATATTACAATGACAGTGTATAAAATAAAATGTTTCTCAAGTAGAAGTGAATCATCCTAAATCGGTCTAAGCAAAATGATAGACTGTGAATTTTATTCATCTGCAATGACAGTGAAGAAGCATCTTTATATCTGCTATATAGTAATTCATGTGGAAAACATCTGACCAATTCTGCTCTTAATGTCTATGCTTTCTTTAATGTAAAAGTATAAAACCTACTGTATTTTCAGCTATTTAATATAATTTATGATACGTGTTCCCTGTCAATTCTTTTTTAGCAGAATTTTTCCACTACCTGAGTTTTCTGTGGTTCTCACAGATGGAGTGATGTAGCTCTCAGCTTTTCTCCAGGTGTCTTTACTTAACAACAGCCAACAGGCTGAACACATTTTCCATCTGCCTGTGTTTTCCGCTCATCCTTTTAATAGGGCAGAGTCTATACCAATGTGTAATGAACTGAACAACTGACAAAGCAACTGTGATATGTTGTCAGACTTCCAGGGATAAAGATTAAGGTATACAAAGATCAAACCTCTAAAATTCTGATTAGAGGTAAACACTTTTATTGTATAATTGGCAATAGCGTATTTCTTCTGTGGAGATATTTTTCTTGTTTCAGTTGTGTCTGTAACTTGGAATTTTTCTTCCTAAGACATCCTTATCTTTGATTGTTTTAGTCATCTCTAGTTCTTATCTTACTTTACATTCAGGAAAGGAAACTTAAGTATGTTAGAAAGTGTATTAATTTGTTTTCAATTTATTCAATGACTAATTTCCTTATCTTGTGAAGGGGTATCAAAGGTATCATTACTTAATTTTCTTTGTGTCAGTTTTATTTAATTTAATTTATTTAATTTATTTAGTCTTCTCTCATTCAGAAAGTACGGAGGAGGGTCTTGAATTTTTTGGCACTTAGGTTTCGTACTGTCTCTAGCTGGTAAATGCTATTGAAAACAATTTCAATCTCACCAATAGCAGGAATGTTAACTAGGAACAGAACAGTGGTGCGAAGTCCAAATAGCAGATGGTTACTACTGCCATTTTCCTGGAGCATGTACGGGGGTCAGTGTTGCTCAATGGCCTTAACAAGAGCATTTGGAGACAGCGAACTGAAGGAGTTAACTTAAGGTCCATGTGCAAGTTTGATGGCAGGTAGATGAAATGGGCTGACACAAACCTTGTGAAATCCAACAACAACTCATTAAATTAGGCCGGAAGAGACCTTAATCATCATATAGTTCCACATTTCTTGATATTACTCAATGTGGTAATTCATTGTTTGGTGATGCTTATTAAAAAACTAATTAAAAAAAACCCTTAGTTTTGCAAGATACAGCCGAACAGCTTGCTACCTCGCATGTTCCTTGGTCTTTTCAACCTGCTCTCGTAAGTGGACAATGTTGGTCTTTTGACAAGTCATTAAACAGTAGTCTGAGAAGGTAATATCTTATGAAACACTGTAGTTTCTTCAATAAAAATCACCAAAAAAAAAGTGTATGCAAGCAGTGGGTTTATTCTAAGAATGTTTAGGATAAATCCTATTATACTGCAGTATGGTGTTATTCATGATAGATGGAAAACTTTGGTTTAAAGGTTCAGGTCACAAATGAAGTGTCTGAGAGATGGCATAAATGGCTGTTGACTGAAGTAATTTTACAAAAACTGTTTAAAAAAATTCTATTGTGTTACTCTGCTCATACTGAAGTGATATTTTACTTGAGAAGCTGTTCTCTAGCTCTATATATGTAGTTTTATGCTTTTTAAGAATGTCTGGGTGAAATTATTTTCTATAATCATGTTTGATTCCAATTCACACTGAGCCAGTAGGTGCAGAGGGCAAGACAAGTATTTAGGAGTGAAGTTTGTTGGAGTAGAAAGAAGGAGCTTTGCTGTCCTACCTTAGATGGGTAAAGGAGAGTAAACTACCTTGCCATGTCCTCCTTTATTCTGGAAAAGGAGGAACACACTACTGATATTCTGGTGACCAAGCTGACATGTGAAACCTTCTGCTTACCTCAGACCTTGCTTTATATATGCATTCAGAATGTCCATCAAATCAGTTTCGTTACCCCAACCACATCATAAATACTGCATGTTCTGGACTAGGGATATACTCCAGCTTCGTAAAACATTTGAGAGAAGCAAGGGCTGAATATTAAGTCTGAGTCATCTGCCTAAAGTGCACCTGACTGTCAGAACTCTGTGACACAGTTCCTCCACAAACACAGTAGAAACTTCTGAGGAATTTGGGGGTCCAAATTATTTTACTGCTTTCTCTTGTTTTTTTCACACACCAACCTTGTAACTGATCTCACTGGAGCAGTGTCAAAGTGGCTGTCTTGGTGTTCACAGTTTGGTTCAGTACTTTCCCCAGCAGGTAGCTGCTCAATGAATGTTTGCCAAAAGATTTCTTGTTTTTTCTCAGTAGTAGGTCAAGTACTCCAGAAATGATACGATCTATATTGTGGTTTGCTCTAAATCTGAAAGCATTTCTAAAGTCCCTGTGTGAAAAATACTTTTGTGCAGCAGCAGTTTTAGTAGACAAGGCATCATGCAGGCTTTCTTTTTCTTTAAGATTGGTTTTGACAAATTAGATGTGATTGACATTCAGTTGTCAAATGATGACTTGTAGAGCACTGGGTAGGCTGTTATACTACAGGAGTGGTTTAATCCCATTCTTGTATTCGAAACCAGTACCAGAGGGACGAAGAGATGGCATGTAAAAGGTGAAATATATAAATTCTGACTCCTTGAAAGAAACTTTCTCAATTAATTAGAAGTGTGTGATTGGTTGCAGAAACTCCCAAAAATAAAGCCATGTTGTGAATGAGTAATTGGAAGGGGGTATGGGGGTTCTTTGCCCTTTGCCACGAATATTTATCCATTTATATCTTCACCAGAAAAGTGATTTCTAGCTTTAGAAAAATTAATAAACTTAATCTCTGCCAGAAAGTCAGTCTTAAGCTCTCCTTTTGGAAAAACTGTTATTCCTAATGATGCTTCTAAGCTAAGCCTCAACAACAGTAGGATGTTGTGGTGCTAATAAAACCATTGCAGCATGAACTGACAAAACAGCTGGCTTTGTGGCACGCAGGGTGTTTGTCACCTTCAAGCAAGAATGGTGTTCTGCAGGGGTCTGTCCTAGATCTGCTTCTGTGAACGTTATTCTTAATGAATGAAGTAGGTGAAGGGCCAGGAGCTTGCCAGTGAAGTGCACAGACAACACAAAATGAGGAGCTGCACAAAATGCAAAGCTGTAATAATGAGGGACATTGCCTTAAATTTATCCCTAACACCATTTAAGATGGAGAATTTTAAGATATTACCCATTTCATACTGAGAACAGTGGTATGTCCCCAACAAGCTAAAAAACCAAGTGCAGATGGAAGTGGGCAATGACTTCTTTTTGCTTTAAAATACAAAGAATGATTTAATAAATACAGAACTTAAAAAATGTCTATTTTTTAATATGGAGTAGTGCAACAGTGGCACTAAAACAGTATATTTCCTCAGACAAGTCTTGCAGAAAAGTGTCATGCATTTTATAAATATTTATCATAAATGTAAAGAAAATAAATTTTCATTGAGGTCAGAAGAGGTGAGAATAAACACTTTAAAGGCATTTTTAAGAATTGAGTTCATGCTAGTGTCTTTGGGTTGAATGGGCTTGGGTTGAATGTAGTGAGATAGAAAACTAACCAAGAAAAACGTAGTTTTAAACTTTTCTTAAATCAGTGTAAGATTTTAGACTTCTGAGAGGAGTGGCACTAGAAATGAGGGACAGGATTACCAGAATACCATCCTTTACACAAAATACATCTGAGTAGTCTTGAAACTGCATTCAAAGTGTTAATTTTCAATTTATGTGAATGGGAATTTGTGCTTCATTAACGATATTCTGGGGAAAATTGAAGCATGACAAACTGGCCAATAAATATGAATGTAATGAGCACTGGGTTTAGATACTAGACTAATGGGAAATGTGAGAGAAGTAACTGTGCTGTTATTCAAGCTTTAGTCATTGATTCAAACTCTAGATAGTTTTCAAGCAAGATAGTGCCTCAGAAGATGATTATGTGCTAATTGTACTGAATTACTTTCTTACCATACAGTCTGGCTTGCTTGTGAAATTAATTATTGCCATGATTACCTTAGGTATAAAATACAGTCATTTGCTTTTTTATATTAGGACCTTAATAGTATTGAAAAATTGTGCAAGTTGTTAATAATGAAAATATTTTAATTTTTTCATTGGTGCGATACAGCACCTCCTAAAATACAGCTACCACAACTTCTGTCAAATGGCACTAGGGCAACACAGAAAGAGTCCAGTTCTCAAGTAAGGACACAGCATTGAGCTTGTATTCAGGACATGGATGAAAACAATGTCAACACTGGGGGGCACGTATTGGGGATATTGAGAATAAATCTGTATTTCCTAGGTGTTCCTCACTTGGAATGTGAAATGGTAATTGGAGGGACTAAAGGGAAAAAGTCTAAAAGCTGCATAGTAGGACTTAGATTTAGCTGGGATCTATGGATAACAAATCAAACAGAAAGAGTGCAATAAACTAGGTATTACCTTGGAACTTCTTCATTATTCCTTTTAGGTAATGAGATAAAATTCATTGGGTGATGCTATTTCCTGTGCGTCCCTGCGACAAACTGATTCTAAATTAAGAGTTTAGAAGAACAAGCTCTCTATATCTTAATGCAACCTATGCAACATTACTTACTATTCATAAGAGCTAGTATGAGGTAATCCAAAGGGGGTTTTGGTTGTTTTTTTTTTTCTTAAAGAGGAAGGGTATTCTAGTGCATTGCCACAAAACATTGTAATTCTAGCTAAGCACCTAATACTTTTCACCTACTTCTTAGCATCTGTCTTCTAGGGGAAAATATTGCTGTGCCACAATATTTATCCTTTGATTTGTATATTCCAATTGGTATATTTTTCAGATGTAAAAAGTATGATTGAAATGCAACTCATATCTGCCTAGAACCTTTTTTCCTGCTTCCCTGTAAGCAGCTGTATTAATGAAACCTGTCTTGGCTTATTAGAATTGATTTTGTTTAGGAAACTGAAGTAAATATTCTTGCACATAACTTGAGTGTTTTTCAAAAAAACCTGGACAGAAGTCATTGTGGTCTTAACTGCAAAAAAACCCACAACAAAATAAAAACCCCCAAACTTAGAAATGAGAGACTTTTAAAATCCCTGGCAGTGTTCAATTCCAGTTGGATGGGTGACATGGTCTAGTGTGAGGAGTCCCTGCCCATGACAAGGGGGGCTGGAACTAGATGATCTTAAGGTGCTTTCTGACCCTAACTATCCTTTGTTCTAACACTTGCTCTATAGGTGTGATGGCTTTTGTACACATGTGTGTGCTTAAGCCTCATCAAGATGCAAGCTGGTTAGACAAAGGTGCAACTAGGATGAAAAACACTTATTTAACAAACTGCAGTTTAATCTCTGTCATTAAGAGTCGTCTCTGAAAGCCTGAATGTCAAGCCAGCATGAGGCAGTGATAATTGTGGGGGAGAATAATGAGTGGGTAAAGGAACTCCTCCTGGAGGAGATGGGAAGAGAGACTTCAGTGGGAGGTAATTGATGTACAGTGAAGAAATACACGATGGAAGGGGTAAGTCCAGTTCTAATGGTGTAAAGCATTGTTCTTGCAGCGTTACCCCTTGTGTTAATATGGATGCAGCAGTATGGAAGGCTAGCCTTTTTTGAGTGACAGAGGGGTGATGAGTGTAACTGGTGAGTTGGAACTATGACAGCCATTGGTGCCAATATAAGTAGTTCCCTTTTATACAGCATGTGTTTATACTTATTGTTCTGGTCTGTATGCAATTAGTAGATATTTAAATATCAGTTCTGCTTGATCTTAGCTCTTTATTTTGAGAGATCATAATTCATTTGAAGACCCTTCAGCTGTATCTGCAAGCTTGGAAAATCTGTACTAGTTCACTTGGGAATTTAGGCAGGTTGAACTGTCTCACTCTAGAATTCTTCCTTTTCTCAGTTTTCATTTTTTTAAAGTGAAATTAGTCTATTCATCTTTGAGTTACTGTTATAAGCAAGACTCTGAAGAGAGTTCAGCCTAACAATGGCAATAACGAGCTTAGCCAATAAACTGTTCATAACAATTATTTCCTTTAAAATCACTTCAGATGTGCACTTGCACTTAGCAGGTAAAAGAGTGAAATGTGTAAATCTCTTATGTGAACTCTGAACCAGTCTGTGCTGTTGTAATCCTTTTGATATCATACATAGGGATGAAGATCGGTGGGGCTTTCTTTACCGTCAATGATACAAAGTCCTTTGACTTTATTTTATACTGGTCTTGTTTATCTGTACATACAGAACACTGTCTTGGGGCTCTCTCTGGTGTGTTACCGTCTAGCCTGTCATATCATGTATTAACTATCACAGTTGAATCACATTCATATGCAAGGTATTAATTTTCTGTAGCTCATGCAGTAAGGTATCTATGCTTGTGACCTACAGGAACTGTCCTCATTTTAAATCCTTACAGATTCTGGGGCAGAATGAAGTCAGTCAAACTAAAACACTGTTGGAGAAAAATTCAGAATTGTCTAGATGATTTAAGCTTTTCTCCATTGAATATGATGAACTTTGAGCACTCCTGACCTTTTTTCCCTAGTTAAATTTTAGCAGTTGTACACATGCTTTCTATAAACCTGAGCACTGTCTTAGATGCAAGAGAAGGAAAACCAAGACAATATGTTTAAAACAACAAACTTTTATATCCAAGGAAACCACCACTGTTCAGTAGACTGTTCTTGCATTATGCTGTGTGGCTAAAGTCTGGTTCCAGGTCATCTTGCTCTTACTGACACATGGTTAGCCATCTATTCCTTACATGTTATTTTATTGTTGTATTTCCCAATGGGATGTAGAAAAGGTGAAAAACCAGCTTGTTATTTAGACTCGGTTTGTGACAGGTTTTTCTAGCTCTTCTTCACTCACTCTGTCCTTAACCCCCTGTTAGTCCTGACACTCAGACTTAAGGATTTTAAGAGTATTTGTGTGTTTTGGGGGGGGGTGTGTGTTAAGCCTCACTTAATCCTAAATGAGTTGTTTAGTCTTATGCCCACAGTTGTGCTTTCTCTGAGTGCTGCTCAACTTCATTGTTCACGGTTTGATTTCTGCCTGGCTGCATTGGAAGGAGCAGTTTCTCATTATGCTTTCCATATGGGTAGTTCTGATTTGTTTCCAGCCTGAAGAGATATAAATCCCAAATCAGCTGCTCTCTTGACAGGCACTTTAACTACTGAATGAGCAGATAAAAGAGCTGACCGTCCTTTCAACCTCTAACCACATCTGAAAAGAAAGACAGGACCTTAGGGCTCAAGTGAAAGATCAACTCAAGCACTGAAGTGCAGTTTCAAGGCTGCAAATGTCAGACTAAATGTGCAGTCTGTAGTTCAACATCTCTTCCACAACTTTAAGTGCTTTGTTCTCAAGCATTTTTGTTGCTTCCTTCTGTACTGATGCACAGGCTACTCATGGTTATTACAACTGAGTGGTTTAGGGTAGGTTTGGGTCATGGTGTAAGAATGGTAAAAATTGAGAGCTTATAGAATCGTGGAATGGTTTGGGTTGGAAGGGACCTTAAATCTCACCTCGTTCCAATCCTCTGCCTCAGGCAGGGACACCCTTCTGCTAGACCAGATTGCTCCAAGCCTTGCCAGGGATGGGGCAGTCACAGCTTCTCCAGACAACCTGCTGCAGTGCCTCGCCACCCTCACAGGGAAGAACTTCTTCCTAATGTCTAACATAAATCTACCTTCCATCACTTTAAAGCTGTTATCCCCTGTCCTGTCACTGCCTGCCCTTGTAAAAAGTCTCTCTCCAGATTTCTTGTAGCCCCTTTAGGCACTGGAAACTGCTCTGGGTTCTCCCTGGCCTTTCTTTTCTCCAGGCTGAACAAACCCAGCTCTCTCAGCCTATCTTCATGGGTGATGTTTTGCTTGGAAGAAGAGCTGAGCTTGATGATTTTAAACTCAATCATTTTACAGCTTCTTCTGCAGCAGTCATTGACTTAAAAGCTTTTGTCAGCTTTTTCTGCAGTATCTCTAAGGATTAGAATAATTAACACAATGTCTTCAGGTCTCACTTTGTGAAGAAAATACATGTCCAAGTGAACGTGTGATGCTTAGATAATTTTATGAGCACATCAGGCAAGCTGCATTTCCATGTTCTGTATATTCTTCAGTGCACACTCATAAGAGTGCTAGAGAGCCTGGAGAAACAATTAAGATCAATTAAAAATGTAATATTTATTCCATGAAGTACAGTGGTACAGTGGAGGAGAGAAACTGTATTATAGACTGAGAGTTAATGACAACTGAAGATGCAAATTCTTCTCTTCCTTACTGTTGCAAGGGTGGGAGAGGTCGTTTTATTTTTGTTAATTATGATTGCATCTATGCTGCCCAGGTATATTGTCTCATGATAAAATATGAAATATTAACATGTGCTGTATTTTGTTTACTGGGCAATGACTATTTCTTTTTTTCAGTTGGTAGAATTGAGAAATTCTTGATATTCCTAAGATCTAGCTTTCTTCCAATGATAAGTGTTTTGTGTGGGGTGGTTGTAGATAATGAAGCTGAAGACTGCCAAGTGACTCTTGCAATAATGACTCCATGTTTCATACTGGAAAGTTACTGTTTAAAAAAATCATTATTCTTCTCCCAATTAATTAATTTATGCTTAAAATAGTTAATATCGGCACTGCAGCATTGGCTGAGTTTATATGGTACTTGTGAGTGTTAGGAGCTTTACAACATTTGTGTTGCAATTTGTTTTCAAAGTCTTTCACTGTGCTTCTTAGTTTCTGTATTTAGTCTGGCTCAGTGTATTCCAGAGGAATTGCACTCTGTGGCTTGGGGGCTAATGAAGCATGAACAATATAACTGCAGATATATCTGAAGTGAGAGAGTGAGAGGAGCTGTTTTCTATAGGTGCTGGTTATCTAAACATGCTATGTGCTGTACATCCTTCTTGGCGGACTTGTCAAGCTCGTTCCCTCTTTTTTTCCCTAGTCTGCTCATTTCCTCTGTTTTAATCTTTATCTCCTGTTCTGTTTGGTTTTCCAGATCTTAAGTAAATCAAAGAAATTAACTTCCAGGGTGGAGCAGAAACTTCAAATGTTAATATTCAAACTGCAAAGCTATGTGCAAACAATGAAATTGTTTTATTTGTTAGTTATCTTTACTTCTCATTATTCTAACACAAGAAATGCTACTGTGTTTCACTTGTCTTGGAGGAAGGTAATTTATCCTTCTTTCATTATTTTTCATCATTTTTCATCGAGTCTATGCTGTATCTGAAGAGGTATATACAGATTAAAAATGTTCTTGTTAGTTGTTAGGAAAATGACATTTCTTATCTATTGGTTATCTAAAGGTAATTTCTGTTGTTATATTTGATCCCATTGCTTCTGCCCTCAGTAAAAACAAAACCACAAAATGGGAAAAGCAGCTTTAAGCAAGGTCAAAGGATTGTTAGGGTGTGGTTTAACCCTAGCCAGCAGCTAAGCAGTATGCAGCTGCTCACTTACTCACCCTTGGTGGGATGGGGGAGGAGAATTGGAAGAAGGTAAAACCTGTTGGTTAAGAGAAGAGTCTAATAATAGACATAAAGTAAAAATGTAATAATAATGAAAAGGAGAGGGATGGATGAAACCCAAAGAAGTGATGCACAATACACTTGCTGACTGACACCCAGCCTGTCCCCAAGCAATTTCATCAATGTTATTCCCGTACTAAATCCAAACCACAGCACTGTACTACCTACTAAGAAGAAAATTAAATCTATCCCAGCTGAAACCAGGGCAGCTCTATAATACTGACTGTTGGAAAAAATGTGGTGGGCAGGTGGTTTTAGGACTTTGCTACAGTCTTCATGTAATACCTCTTCCCTCTGGTGCCAATGAATTATTTCCTGATGTTAATTTTATAATCCACATATTAATTATCCAGCTGATTTCTGCCCAGTATTTCTCACTCTCCCTTTTGCTGTTCCTATACTTCCTCAAAGTTTTATCCTTTTGTCTCTTGATGCAACGGAGTGGCCCATGAGCTTGAAAAGAAATTTAAATGTTTGTTTGGACTCTAATTTACCTGCATTAAAGGCACGTTTATGCTCTAGGAGTCAAACACTGATAAGGAAGTTTGAATATTTCATATTGGCCAAGCACCTTTAACTTTCACTGTTTGGCGATAAAGGAACGTCAGCCAAGATGTCAGTCATGGTAAACTAATTTTACTCCATCAAGCAATATGAAACCAGTGTCAAACTTCAAATTTAGCATAAACATTCATAAAGCAGTTGATATTTTTCCAGCCCTCTTGGGTTTTGTGTGAGCTTGTGTTCTACAGCTTGCTTTAAACTTCTCTCCCACATACACAGGTGCACAAACACTTCTCACGTGAATGACCCATGGGAAATGGTGGAAGAGAAAAATGTCTCTTTGGAACAAGAAAACCTGTCTTGCTATCTCGAACCTCTGTTTTTCAGTTCTGTTGTTGACTTATTGCCATCCTCTGATGCGATATGTATGCTTGCTATTGATGTAATCTGTCACCTGTCATTAGGTTGTTCCTTTTGGTGCCAATGTAATAAATTGCTTTGTGCTGCGAGTGAGTTGTCTCTTTCTTGGCTTTTGATTTCTAACTCATTAATATTTTGTTGAATTCCTCAAAGCTGGTAAGTTTTAGTAAAGTTAACATACTAATTATGCCTGTTTAGATGCATGTTTGCCAGAGCCACTAATCAAGAGCTGAGGCCATAGGTATACCACTTGGTAAGTAGAGTGGGTTTGGTGTCCAGAGGGATATGAAGGATCTCCTCTCAGCACGTTGAGAAGGGTATGCTCAAACCTGGACTTGGCTCTGTACATGGAGCATAAAGCTCTATGCTTACACCATCCTCGAGTATTCATTACATTACCCCTTTCTCTTCTGAAAGATGTTTTCCATTCTGTCCAAGCCATTGGAAAGCTTAGGCTGTCAAGTTTTCATTTGAGACGTAAGGGCTGTGTAAATATTTAACTTGATTTAGCTAAACAGTATTGTGTTTATTCCTTTTTTCACTCCTTTACTTCACTCCAATAGAAGTGCTTCTATTGGAGGTTTAAATGTTCTTTCTTAATGAACCAGTCTTTGTTATACCAATGGAACACATGAAAGGATTAGCCCATCTGCTTTCTCTGTATGTCTCAAGCCAGTCTTATTTTGGAATACCCAACTAATTGTTGGGGTTTGAACCTACATGTTCAAATGCCCTAGAAAGTACCTAGGAAGAATCCAGCTTTTACAGGCACATGGTTGAGATGGGAGAAGTGTCTTAATTCTGTCTTCAAGTCAAAATGTCACAATGGCTGTTAAGGCACTTATCCAACTCAAAACAAAACCTAAATAGCATTGTACCCAGGAGTTATCAGCCTTCCTAAATAGTAGCATCTGGGTATGGAGCTTTACTGGTTGCTTTGTTGATCTGAGGGTGTAGAACTTTCTACCTGTAATAATAACTAGGGAAGTTTTCTTCCTCTCTGGGCAAACTGGCAGCATGCTCTGGGTTTTGTCCTTTTTTTTTTTTTTTTCTTTCTTTAGGTTTTTACAAATATCTCTTTAAAATGTCTGTGCAAGGTGGTTTTCTGTCATCATGCTTGAGTTTGCGCTCTTAACCGTACATGCAAATTTGGGTTCTGAGGGAGAAAGATCATTGTCACAATTTGGGTTTTGTTTTTTGTTTTGTTTTCTTTTGGGTTTTTTTTCTTTTTTTGGTTGGTTTTGTTTGTTTGTTTGTTTGTTTTTTGGTTTTGTTTTTGTTTTAAAAAGAGCAAATAAAACCCTAAAATGCCATTGCCTTTTTCCAAGGGTGAAACTATTTGGCAACTGTAGCCTGAATCTGCTAATAGCTGTGGCTGCTTTACAGGTGTCTTTTTGCCTCCCATGAATAAATAGTTTGCCAATAGTATATCCCAGTTGTACTTCAGATCTTAAGAATATTCGTAAAGTGCTGCAGTAAAACCAGAGGAGGCACATCCTGACTTTTATTTTTCTCGGTACCAGCGATAAAAGAAGAGGATGGAGACATGTAAGATAGCTTACAGGAAATTGTTTAGGATAAGTGGCAATGACCTGACACGTGGCTCTTATACGTCAGCTTGTTACATATTTATAGCTTGTATTCTTTCCTGAATATATATTGAAAAAACTTTTCTAATAGCAGTCTTTCTGAATTTTGTTTTACTTTTGGTTCAAATACCTAAATGTCAGACATGGCAAGGAGCTTACATCATCATTGATTCTTCATATGGTTTCAGACCAAATTGAGTGAATGTTCACGAGGAACTTGATGCTGCTCAGGAAGAGTCAGACAACAACTACTTTGTGTCAAATAAGCTTGTAGGATAAATGGTGAAACAAACGAGGAGTAGAGCCTCTCAGATCAGGTCTATGGGAGTTTGAAAAATTCAGGCTATGCAATTTTTGTCTCCATGATTTCATCTCTGCTTGCACAATAATACACAGGGAGAGGAGTAAATAATGGAAGTAGTGAAGAATGAGTGAAAGAATAGCTTCCTATCTTTATAATTTCTCTAAGTTACTTAAGGATGTGTTCCAATACTATTTTTTAAATGTCTGCCAGAAGCTTATCTTTTCTGGATGCTTGCTTTGCAACTGAGGTTAGAAAGAGAAACCCGACTGCACTCCCAGCTTCTCACTAGAACACTTATTCAAAACTTGATTCAGAATAAAATTCCATTCCTCTGTGCAAAGCAGGTGTAAATGAAGTTGGTTATGCTTCAGGCAAGAGTGGCAGCTCAAGGAATAGTACCTTGAAGTATATTCCTATAGTACCTTCTCAAACAGCAAGTACCAATGTTCCCTTTAAACAAAATGTATGCTTATGTTCACTTAGTGGACAGTGAGAGCTGCAGTGAAGAATGCACTGGCCTTTTAAAAACAAAACCAGCATCCTCCCTCCCTGCAAAAGACCCTGTAAAAACCCTGTCAAAACTGTAACAAAGCTGTTAAACTCCAGGCATATATTAGCTACGGATCAGTGGGCTGACAGCTTGCTTGGAAAGATAGGGAAAAGTCAATCAAGAAAATTTTGGAAATGTGAAATGGTCGTAAAACTAATTATAAAATCACTTAAATTGGTGGGAGCTACACTTTTTTGCTAGAAACAAGATTGAGTCTGAAGCAATTTTACTGAAAAAATAGAGGTTTAAGCTTATGTTACATAATTCCATTATGAAATTCATGTTTTATTCTCTCAGAAAATAGATGTAATAGTTTCTATATGGGCCTTTGGATGTTATTCTTAATTATCTGCCCAGTTCTTACTCTAGCAAAATTATTATTCTGAGTTTGCTACAATAATGGAAGTTTTAAACAGAAGATTTTCCATCAGGCCTCTGAGAATATTGGATAGGTGTTTAAAGAGCACAAGTGATTTAAGATTTGGATTGTAATAGCATTTCTAGTTTCCTCTGTGTGTAAAAGACGTCAAGGCTTAAATGAATTGTTGATTGCATGTTGACTGTTGCAGTAAGTATAGAAATTGAGTAATGCACAAATGATTGCTCTCCTACAGAGGTAACAATAGAACTAACTATAAAATCACTTTCAATATTGGTATTATATAATGGAAGTTTTAAGTTGTTGGTGGGTTACAATATTAAACAACTGGAATGTTTTGGAAAGAAATGGTTCAACAACTTTACTGAAACACTGTTTTTTTAATTTTTTCTTGTGGATAATATTGAAGAAAAAAGGAAAAAAAATTTCTTGTATGCTAGTGTGGCAAAGTACTGTAACTCAGAGAAGAAAGGTACAGGCCAGGATGCTGAACCTGGAGGCTATAACACTGAGCAAATGTGAAAACAGAGAGCATTGTTCTCTGCATCTGGACAACAGGCAAAATCCATAAAATCCCAACTTTAAGCAAACTTCTAAAACCCTGCTGCATTCATGTCTGGCTTTTATTGTTATTGCTAATTCTTGGTGCTTTTTCCAATTTTATTTTTTTAAGTAATTTCAAGGAGGATTAATCTGACAGTAATATGCAAAGATATTCTAAATAATAAGATGATATTAAAATATTATCTTAAGCCAGTTGTGAATGAGTGCCTACATTGAAAGTGCATGATGGGACAAGCTATTACAACTGCTGATAACACTGATTTTAACCCAATGTTTTCATTCAAGTGAAGACTGATATTACCTGCAAGATTCATTCCTCCTCGTCTACCTTCAGCTCCTAAATGCTTTCTTTTTCCCACTTTTCATTACCCCTTTGAACGTTTTTCATCTTGATGTTGTTAACTGTTACTTGCAAGATTTATTCTTCTCCCACTGGTACCAGCAAAATAATTGCATTGAATTAAAGATGTCTACACTGTCATCTAGAGCTTCATTGATTGGATATTCTACAGAAGTCAGCATCTAATGTTTGAACCACATTTTCAAAGCTGCTCCTGCTCCCATCTGAGCACCAGCCTCCTCACTTAGGCCTTTATCTGGCAGTCACAGTCTAGTGATAGCTGCTGCACATCTTAGGTTTGTGAATATTTTCTCCATTTACTCTGAGATGGAGCAAAACAAGAAAAATGTTCATAATTTGCATGTTACTAGGTTGGGGGATTTTAATTCTCTGCAATTCAAAACCAAAGCTGTAGTTTGTCTGCTGCAATTCAGTCTTGACAGTTTTTCTGCTCATCTGTTACTTGCTATACTTGGACAAGCAGGGAAACGTTGGTGTTGAAATAGAACCAATGTCATCTGTCCCTGTGAATTGATTCCCTTGTTTTGTTGATTACTTTTTTTCGTCTGAACAAATTATCAATTTTATTATCTGTTATATCTGTATGGAAACACAGTAAGGATCTTGCACCTGAAAGCAGCTATGTGAATTCAGTACTATTAAGAACACAGCAGTAACATCAATTTGCAATATGACTATTTGTGTATTTACCTGTATGTTTTCTTCCAGAGATGCCTGATTTAGGGCAGATTAAAAAGAATTTACTGTAAAATCAAAGACATGGTTTTGTGTAACTGTCAGTTTACTGCTGTTCTAGTACTGTGAGAAAGAAATTAATTTCCCAAGTCAGAAAACATTTTTTCTTTTACAAATAAACTAAACTGTAGAGGATGTCTTATGAGAGTTTTAAGTATTGTAGTAAATATACATTAGGAACTGTCTCATGCAAAACGCGTTAGGCCTAATAAAGCATACATGAACACCTCTGTATCAAAACAGAAAGAAGTTGTAATTTCCATAAGCCAGAAATCTTCTCTGGTTACAGCACAGAATTCATTTTTTAAAAAATAAGTGTGCCTGCGATATTTGCAGTGAAGTGTTTGAAAAGCTATAAGGATGAGCTAATGTGCCAAAACAAAGAAAATATCCTTGTAACACAAATCTTACTTTCAGGCCTGTCACTGCTTTTTGTTCCTTTTAGTTATTTATGAGATAATTATACTCAGCTTTGAGTGTATAAAGCAAACAATTGTTCCCAAGGCTCAAATAACTTTGTTTTGTTGCAGTTTAGCAGTCCTGTGCATGGTGCTTGTAATCAAAGGCAGCATGTTGTGAGAGACGGATCTGAAATCAAACTCCACTGCCCATTGTGTCAAAGATTGGTCTGAGAAGCTGAGCTGGAAATCCACCTATCTTTTGTCTCAGAGATCAGTGGGAGGAGTTGAGATAAGACTCCAATATCCATGGCCTGGGAGAAGGGTGTGAGGAGCTGAACTGGGACTCCACCATCTTGAGCTGAGCTAAAATTCTTCTGTCCATTACCTCGAGGATTGGAGTGAGTAATTGCTGTCCATTACCCCAAGAATTGCTGCAGATGTGTGTGTGTGCGTGCATGCAGACACGTGCAGTTGAAGAGCTGGCTGGAAGACCAGGGAAACTGGTCCACCAGGAATGTGTAATACGTAACAGGTACTCCCCCCAACTCATTATAAAAGGGTAAAAAGGTAATCACCAAGAGACACATCGGCAGGGAGCCATTGCCATGAGGATAACTCCAGGATGACACCTCCATGAGCACACTCTCCACTGATGACTACTACAGACCCTGAGGGACACCTTCTATGAGACATTGCCATGAGGGCAACTCCACAAGACACAGTCCGTGGGGTACCTTTAAGAGGACAACTCCAGAAGGGTGCCTCCATGAGGACACCCACCTCTGATGAACTCTTGGGGGACACTCTACTCCAATACCAGCTGTGAACCCTGAAGAACTCCCACCACTGATGACAATGACAACAGATCACCGAGACAGTGTTGGATCAGTGGTGGTGACTCTCTCTCTCTCTGCACCCCAGATCCTTGCTTCATTTTCTACCCTTTTTCCAATCTGTCCTACCGCTAGCCCCTTTATTACAAGAATTTCCCTTTTTTATAATAACTCTTTTTGTAATTTGTGGTAAACTTACTAATCGATCACAGTACTTGACCTCATTTGCATCTTAATTTCACTCTTGGGATCACGAACTGAAACAAGGTCCGGCACTGGGGTTTTCTCCAGTCGGACCCTGACATGTGTTTTCCTTGCATCGCGTATTTTTGATTAGACCATAAAATGGTTGTGTAATTATTCACAACTCTCTCTTATTTACTGCATCTTTGAATAGTTGAGATTGTTTTGTGTGCAGCTGTATCCCTGTGGCATGGCTGAAATGGGAACACAAAGATGTAAGGGGTTTTACCCAAAGAGGTGGTGGATTGTCCATCCTTGGAGATATTTAAAAGTTGTTTGGATCTAGTGCTGGGCAACTGGCATCAGGTAGTCCTGCCTGAGCAGAGAGGTTGGACCAGGTGACTTCCAGAGGTACCTTCCATCCCCAGTCATTCTGTGGCTTAGTGAAAGCAAACTACCCCAAACTGACAGCTGAAGACTGGCAGTCTGGAGTAGGGAAGAGACTTCCCAGAGCCATTTTGTCCCCCTGGATGCAAAATGGGGGAAAGATAACACTGGTGTTGCAGCTGTGCCTGGGTGCCAGATAGGATCTGGGGGAAGTGGAATGTGCTGGGAGGAGGGCATGGAAGTCTGTTGCAAATCCTCTCCCAGCTGATTGATGGGGATATAGAGAATGAGTGGGATATGGAGCTTGGGCATTCAGTGCAACACCTGCATCTTTTACCATATCCTAAGACTAAGCCTACTCCTCTGTGCTACCATAAGCTGTTGTGATAGGAAAAGCATAGTTACCTGGTTATGTTAAACCACTTGGGGACATTTGTCCTCGCTTTAGACAAGGATGTAAAAGAAGGAAAATTTGTGTAACCTTTATCCAGTTCTTTTAGTTTAACACCCACCTGCTCTATTGCCACCTTCCCAAAAAAAAGTAAATGAGAGAAGATGGAGGTATATAACTTCATGAGGAATATTCAGTACTAGACCATCGAATTGGTCTAGGGTATTGAATCTGAGACAATTCTTTTCATGTATTTCATGTATTTAATGTACAGTGAGAAATCTAAATTGGGATTCCTGGGTTGTTGGGTTGGTTTTTTGTTTTTGTTTTTGTTTTATGTTTTGGGGTTTTTTTTTCTGTTGGATTTTGTTTGTTTGTTTTTGTTTGGGTTTTTTTTGTCATCATTATTTTCTCGAATAATTATGACAAGTACAGAAAATACTATAGCTACAAGGAAAATACTACAGCTAAAAGGCAGTAGGAAGGGTTAAAGGTACCTGAAAGACAGGTACTACAATTCTTACGTATTACTTTTGCCATGGTCTTACTGTGAGAAGGACATAGATTTCCCCCAAGACACAGTTGTGTGACCATCTCGGAAGAGAAAAGCATACCACCAGATGATGGTGAATGAAAATCATTGTGATTTCTTGGTGAATCAGCAATTTTTGTAAATTGAAGTCTGTTAGAAGCTAATTAATAGTATACAAGATAATGTCTACCAGAATTGTGAAACAGCATTTTCTTGTCTTAGTGAGATTACTGAGAATTGTGTTCTGGATTCTCCCAGTGGAATCAGTTGTCAAATATTGTAAGAAGTCTATTAGGGCTTGGAGTATAATTATATTTTAAATATAAATAAGAGCTATCTTTTTTGCTAGTGTTTTCTAAGAATGTGTCTGTTCTTGCTGTTATTTCTACTTTATTTTCTAGTAAGAATCAAGTGTTTAGTTTGTCTTGAAGTGCACTGGTAGTATCTTTGCAAAGAACTCTTATGACCCACTTCACAAAAAAAGTAAATATTTTGCATGGGGAGCCTGTCCCTTTAATACACTGAACCAAGACTGATAAATAACACTTGGAAAAACTTTCAGTCTTCAGAACATATTGATGGAGTGTTTTCACAAAATAAAGTCTTTGTGGTGAGAAAACCTTGAGCTTTAGTACTCATTTTTCTGTCAAGTTTCAGTGATATACCTCCTTGTTTCTTGGTGCATCCATAATGTCTACATTTATTGTATCAAAGGAAGCCTTTAGATAGCATGGTGATGAGTGTAATACAAAATGATTGACGGGCTTTCTAAAGCAAGGGTTCTCAGGCATTGTTCTGAGCTAACAGTCTCCAGAAATACTTGTAAATGTATGAGATTGAATGCCTAATGAAGAAAAAACAAATGCATTTCAAAGTAAAACTACTTGCTAATAGAAGAACTGTGAACAAGAATTTTACAAGAACATGATATTGACAAATGGGTTATGAGAGGGACTATGGGCTATGAAAAAGCAAAGTCAGGGTAAGTAACAGAGGCAGGGTGAGAACCTTGTTAAAACTACTGAATACTTTTGACAGCAGGTAAGATGAGAAAGAATGGATGTCAGAGTGGAGACTAACGTAGCAGCAACCCTGTTCCAATGAAGATGACATCTAGTTGGATTGTTTAATGTTACTTTAAGAGTTGTTGTGAAGGAGAATGTTCCTTGAATATAACTAAAGATGGGTGCCAAAATCTCTAACTAGAGGTATTGCATTGCATGAGAAAGATCTGCTGAAATAATATTACTGAGAAACAGAAAATGCTGAATTTTCTTAACTGGTGTGTGGAATGAACAAGGCATGCAATCTAAGCATATCAGTATGCTACATACAATCTGTCAGTACACTTCAAACAGTACCGATTAAAGAATGCATAATGTAAATTGGAAGCCATTTTTTCTTTAATTTTCTGTGTTTACATGGTACTAGGAAATTATGTTTATATGGTACTGGGAAATTATGCAGGCAGAATGAAACTGTTTAGGTGGAAAAATAATTTCATCCATCAAAAAATGGAAACAAGTTAAAATTGGTTTTACTTAACATTGTAAAATTGTAACCAAGGGCATCTTCAGTTCCCTCCTATGTCCTTCCCTGTCAAAAATGTGGCATTTTGTTTCAGTGACGGGGAGCCAGAAATTGGACATTCCTCAGGGTATTATTCAGTTTTTTAGGTCTTTAGTTTGGTGTCTTATGATCAAGTGCCTTAATTTAAATCACTTTTCAGGAAAGGTATTCTCAGGAAGTGCATATTTACACTGGCAACCACAGAGGAAGTCTGCAGAATCTACTGATCCTTATGTAGCACATAGTCGTAGTGATAGATGACTCTGTCAAGCCTTGAAGAAAACAAAAGATTTATTAAGAGGAGGAACAGAATGCAGTCATATACTTGGACCTTGCAACAGTTGGTGTTGCAGATTAGAAAACATAGAGAAAAGTGAAATGGATTTTCTACCTTTTCTTACTAGCTTGGGCAATGTACAAATAATTTTGACTACTAAAAAACCTCATGTCTCAGTCCTTGATGTTTCTTAGTCTTGAATTTTAAGAGTCAGAATAGTTGATATATTCAGTTATGACTAGAATTCAGAGCAAATTAAACTACTAAAGCAAAAGATCTAATATGTATGTTTAGTTTTTGTACTGCCTATGTAGAAAGAGTATAGTATGTGCATGTACGCATTCATTCTGTCTCTTCTGGTATGCACCTTTTTTTCAGAGTAAAAATTTAACTTTCCAAGTTAAAAAAAAAAAATAATCTGATTGTTAATGATGAAATAAGTTTTAAACTAAATAACCTAAGGATCAGTTTTATAAACAGAAAATGTATCTGCCAAATAATAGAGGCAGACTTCTGGTCCTACAATCAGTGTGTCAACAGAGTGATCAGTAGTAGTAAATGTTAACAGCTGCATAGCCAATGACTCTTACTATTTTTGAAACACAGTTTTTGTCCATGTGGAAGAGCCAGGATTATTTGGATGAATCAGGATGATGATATTTTTTAATTTCTGCACTGGTATTACAAACACCATGCTTACAATTTTAGCAGATGTTGTGGTTTAAGCCAACCCGGTAACTCAGAACCACACAGCTGCTCACGCACTCCCCCTGTTCTTCCCCTGCCTATTCTGGGTGGGATGAAGAGGAGAATCGGAATAGTGTAAATCCCATGGGTTGAGATCAGCACAGTCCAGTAACTAAGGTATAACACCAAACCATTACTGCTACATCCAAAAATAATAATGATAAGGGAAATAACAAGGGAAGAGACTACAACCACTCACCACCCGCCGACTGATACCCAGCCTGACCTGAGCAGTGATCTAACCCTGCTGGGTAAATGCCCCCAGTTTATATACTGAGCATTATGTGCTGTGGTATGGAATACCCCTTTGGCTAGTTTGGGTCAGGTGTCCTGTCTCTGCTTCCTCCCGGCTCCTGTGTCCCTCCTCACTGGCAGAGCATGAGACTCAGAAAGTGCTTGGTCAGAGTGAACATTACTTAGCAACAACTAAAACATCAGTGTGTTATCAGCACTGTTCTCAGACTAAAGCTGAAAACACAGCACAAGCTACTAAGAAGGAGAAAAGTAACTATTAGAGACGAACCCAGAACAGTAGAAAATTACGGCTGCTGTATAGATTGAGATGAGGCACAAGTGAGAAGCTATTAAAAATGTTTTTCAAATGTTAACTAATTTTAAGTTGAAATTTAGAAAATGGAGTTATACTCTGTTTTCTAAGTGAAACATCTCAGACTCACTGAAAATGGCAAATAATGGTGGCAGGTAACAAAAGATATTTGTAAAGTAAATTATTAAAGATGAACGATTTAACCTTTAAAAGAGGGGGCAAAGCAAAGATGAGTTAAACCAAAAACATCAACAGAGTGGGAAATAAAAAAGAGGGAGAAACAGCAGAATGATAATCTGGTTTGGTTGCTTAAATGACGAGAACAACAAAGCTCGCTTTGGACTAAGACCTACCTTACTATTTTCCATGTGGCTCGTATATCTCCAACAATGATGTCTGCTTGTAGAGAAATGTGTAGCCTGGCTTCATCTTTTACTCTTTTAAAGACTCAACAATATGAAATTCTCAAGTTTCTTTGCAGATCCTTCACTGTGTTTCTCTGCACTGGAATCTGCTCTCCAAGCCAATATAGGCACTGATATACTCTGCAACCTCCCTGAGCAAGAATGTAACATATTCTAGAGCAAGAATAGGCACAATAAACCAATATATTGTCTAGAAGAATTTTTTAAAGAAACACAGTAAAGAGTAGTAGTCTTGATTCCCAGACATGTTTCATGAAGTTGTTGTCTTCTGCCTTCATATGTAAAAATCTTCCTAATTCTTTTTCCCTTCTCTTACAGTTAGAGGGACGCTAGAAAAAATATTTAAGCCTATGTTTAACACTAATGCATATTTGAATACAACAATTTAAATATTTTACAGATTGGGAATAAGTCAAATTCGTTGAAGCGTTTAGTACTAGATTTTTCCTTTCAGAGGGAGATTATGCCTGTTATCCCTCACAACAAATTCAAAATTTATGGATTCCTGGAAACTGTGCCAACATTACATGTATTGGTATAGATAACTAAGTAAAACCTGAAAAATCCAGATACTTTGTAAATTGTTATTAACTTAGAGTTATTTCAGGAAAAGCTAGACTTTCACTTTAAAGGAAAAAAATCCCCAAACATCCTCCCCAACTTTTTATTGTTAATATTGACTTTTCCTGGGGAAGGGAAGAGGGGGAAGGTGTGTGTGAGACGGAGTAAGGCAGCAGTACAAGATTCTTTCTCATCAGGGTTCTTTTTTGTTATTAAGGAAGGGAAAAGAGATGAAATGTGAACTAATTGAACAAATAATTTCATATAAATAGGACAATTATATGAACTTAATTGGATTAAACGAATGGCATTCTGCTGACTTGAAATGAGAAAAAGGCAAAAACATCATTAAATGTAGTTGGGCAGATCTATCCATGTAACAGCATTCGCTTTCAGGTTTTTTCTTCTGTATTTATCCCTCTTGAACCATCATTTTGATATTCTTCATATTAAGTCCACCTCTGGAAAGGAAAAATGTAGCTTTTGTTATAGATTCTGAGGAAAAAAATCTGTCACTCTGTAGATTGTCTCCCAGGTCACTAAAGTAGCTCTTGCTGTTTAGGTAAGCAGTTCGAGTATGATTCCCACTTTTCCATCACAGATTCCTAGTCCTTAGCTGTTGTGTTCCGCTTTGGAGGAAAGCCCTCTTTCTACAGAGAAGATGAAAATAGTGAAGGCTACGTGGCATGCAGCTCTGTTCTCCCAAACCTTTACTCGTATCTTCTGTGCTTCCTGTCACAATGAATTGCTGCAGTTTAACTTCAGCTGATGACTAAGTGCCAGGTTGCACCTCACACACTTCCTGCCCCACTGCCTTGGTGGATTGGGAGGAGAATTGGAAAAAAGTAAAAGCCACAGGCTGACATAAAAAGAGGGAAAGGAATAAAACCCAAGAAACCCAAGTGATGCACAATACAATTGCCCACCACCTGCGGACTGATACCCAGACTGTCCTCAAACAGCAATTTGGGCCTCCCAGGTGACTCCCTCCAGTTTCTATACTGGGCATGATGTGCTGTGGTATGGAATATCCCTTTGGCTAGTTTGGGTCAGGTATCTTGTCTCTGCTTCTCCCATTTTCCTGTGCCCCTCCTCACTGGCAGAGCAGGAGAGACTGAAAAGCCTTGATGGGGGTAAGTGCTACTGAGCAACGATGAAAACATTGGTGTGCTACCAGCACTGTTTCCAGACTAAAGCCAAACCACAACCCTGCACCAGCTACTGAGGAGAAAATTAATTCTATCTTACCTGAAACCAGATTGTAAGGAAGTCTGCAGGTAGCATCTGACTAAAGGGTACCATAAGCAAGCATATCACTGCAGTTCCAATGAGATGTTTTTTATCAGTGATTGTACTGCTGGTCCTTCTGCTCCCCATCGTCTGGGAAGAGAGCCAGAGGGTTAGAGGAGGGTCCAGACCTCCCAGAGTAGCAGCAGACACCCTGTAGGGTGTCCTTGCTACACCACCTACCTGATGGAGCAGAAGCTGGTAATTTGCTTCTGGCAAATTAATTCTTGCAGTGCAAGCACAGTATAGGTTTGCAGTTAGAATGTGGCAGTATGGGGCATAGTCATGTGTGACAATCTCAGGAGGTCTTATTAATTCTGTAAGACTAATAATATTACAGTGTTACAAATCTAAAAGATTTCTAGTTTATCAGTAGAACTGCGCTTGGTACTTTGCCTAGACAATATATAACCTGGTAACTACATTAAAGAGTGAGGGAAGAGAAGGCAAAGACAATCCACCTCAATGCTGTGTGAGACTGAGAACTCACATCAAAGCAGAAAATCATTACACATGTGGAAATGAACAGAAAGTCAAATTCAATTATAGTCTGGTTTTATCAGAAAGAAAACTGACTACCTTGGGGTTTTAATAACTCCTTTATGCTCAAAAAATGCAGTATTGCAATTCAAGAAAATTTTATGCCATTCCCTGTAGGAAATTATTGTTTGAGGTGGAGATAAAGGGGATTGACACAAAGAAAGTAAAGATTTTGATTGGGCAGGAAATACAACGGGTTGCACTAAAACCTTGAGAGAAATAATTAGTGATATTCTTAGCTACTTACGGTTGGCATCAGAATGTTTGTTAGTGACCTGAAAGTGGGAAATGGGTATATGCACATGAAATCTGTGGATAAGATATATGTTGGTAATATTTAGAGTGCTGAGGAGGAACTAATTATCTGACATTGTACAGCTTTGTCACCAGACTAATAGGAATTGGAATGGAGCTAATCAAAGGGTAACTTTCAGCTACTAATATGATGGAGCTGTGAAAAACCCCAATGTGATTTTAGAGGACAAAAAGCAGGCATTTTTGTTGGAAAGAGGGAAGTACTAGTGCTGCAGTTTGAGGATATGCAGATTCTGAGTTGAAATACTGTGTATAGCCTGGTGACAATTTTTCAAGATAATTGTATGTAAACTGAAGCTGCTGATGTGAGTGAGTGGGAGACATGTAAAATAAAACTAGTTGACTATCTTGGGTTAATAAGATCAAGATTGTTTTGCAAGCTGATTTAAAATATATATACTATAAGGAATTTTTCTCCTGAGGCTAAGAAAGACTAGCACCGAAGAGCAAATTCTCTGAAGTTCATCCTACACTTCAGAAGTCATACTTTTAAATTTTCAAGTAGCTGAATAATATTTCAGTTGGGACTGGAGGCAAAGTAGAAACCATGTAGTGATGAGCAAGGTTGTTTCATAGGGAGAAAGAAACAGAAAAAGGAGAACTTCTGAAGAAAGTGAAATTTGAATATGATTCCCTGATGTCTTCAAGAAGTTGTGAGAGGAAAAGGCTGTTCTTGCTTGCACTATGTCTTTTTATGTCTTATCTTTTGCCCTGTAGGAGTCAAGAAAGGCTTATCCTTAGGTACATTATATATTATGCAGTTCCTCAATTATTATTTCACCCTGCCCTTCTCTGAGAATTGGAATTGAATGTCTCTCCATGACCACAGGGGACTGGACTTGATAACTTGGGTGGTTCGTAACATCCCTGTTTGCTGACACTAACCTGTCAAACTTATCTTTCTGTTCCCTTGGCTGCAGAGATAAAGATGTAGTTCTGAAACAGTTTTCAGCCATAGCAATGATCATCTTGGGAGGCAACTTAGGTATCTAAGTTTCAAAACCTGAAACTTAAGCTCCTTTGGCATTGGCTAGGTTTTTTAAGTCTTTCCATTTCAAGTCTGCCTTGGAGGCTCTTATCACTGGATGGGGTTAGCTAGGTTAGCAAAGCATACGTGAAATGCCTGGGGCAGTTTTCAATAAGTATGACATGATTTATGGCAGCTAGGTTTGTTTTGATTCTTTTCCTCACAAGCCATTCAGTTTTGTGTTCATGAAAGCTTTTTCCTTTTGCATGCAAAGGAATAACCCAAACTTCAGCACATAATGCTTTTTTGCTTTATAACCTTCTCTTCCTCTGTGGCTCTTTGTCTCCCATCATGAAAAGTGTTCTGCTCTCTTGGCTAAAAATGGGAATTGGTACTATTTGTAGTGTGAGGGTGTAGGTCTTTCTGCCTCCTGAAGTGCTTACCTTTTTCTCTTACTTTCTGAAGACTTGCATGTCATTAAAATTTATCTCGTATCTCCTTTGCTTAATAAGGACATTGATCTTCTAAATCTGTGTCATACTGTTTGATTTTGCTTGTAAGGCATCTCCTTTCTTCTACAATTAGATTATCTGTCTCCTTTAGGAGAGCAAAAAGTATTGTATGTAAGCAATCAAGATGGTGATTTCTTGATAAGAGCACACCCTCAGTTGCCGGCTGTTTTCTTCTGTGTGTCACTTTTAATATCCCCTAAAATTCTGTTGAATATGAGTGAGACTGGAGGAATCTGGCCTTATTTTTTGCAGCATGGCATCTGTGTCTGTGGTCAAAGACATGTTCATCAAAGCTATAGGGACTATAACACAAGGGCAAAGAAGGTTTTTGGGACAACATATTAGAATAACAGTGCATGGTACTAGGGCAGTGTTGAAAATGTGTTAACTTGAACTACTTTCATGTTTTAACTGCAAAAGAACCTTACTTTTACTGTAATTCTTGAGGTTAACATTTAAAAAAAAAAATATATAATAAGGAAGAAATAAAGGTGATCTGGCAGTTTTTCTGAGGCTCTTGATCTTTCCCTTACACCTTTACATGGAACTATCAAGCTGTAGGTGGCTGTCCAAAAGTGGCTGCTGAAGCATTTTTTCATACAGAGAGAAAAGGGAAAGCAGCACCAGGCCTGGATAAACCCTGGGACATGGAGGTCCTGCCATCTCTTGTGAAGATGGGACTTGGTTCTGAAGTTGCATCTCTGCTGTGGGCCTTGCAGGTGCTGCCCATACCTGTCTCCTGTGTTCATGCATTCTCTGGTCATGTTCTCCAGCCCCTGCCCGTGCTCACTTTGCAGGGGGAAGTACCAGTGCTCACAGGAGGAGGTTACAGGCAGGCAGCACACATGGACCTGCTGGAAGGTTACAAAAGAACAAAATTTAAAAACAAATTTGCCATAAAACTGTTTACAATAAATTTGGGCACAAGCGCTTCTGAAAAGCAGATCTTGACTTCAGGGTTTATTTTATCAGTTACCTAAAGCATGTTTAATTTGAAAATAACTTTTGTCCTCTGATGGCTTTTGAAAACAAATCTACAGAATATGAGAAAACACAAACTCTTGAGATACCATCTCATCTCTCCTTTTTGAAAATTAGTTCTGTTATATCTAAACTTGATGTTATTGCAAACCCAATGCGTGAGTTACCTTATTAGAAGTCTTTTCCTTAAGAGAATTTCAGCAAAATTTAAATCTCATCAGTTAACTCTGAAGGTTTTAAATATTGAACATATTAAAGATGACCTTGAACTGTCTTCACCCATGCTGGAACTGCCTGGACTTCAACAGACATTTCTGAAAGAAAAGTTAGTTACACTGGCAGTGTACAACACACAGGTCTTTCACTGGTCATGTGACGGGAAAAAGATGATTGTGTCTACATACAGCAATATTTGTCAGGGCTTAACTTATGACATAATCGGTCATTGTCCTTAAGCTTGAAATCATAAAACTCTGGCCAAAAGATTTATTTTGGATTCAGAATTTTCTCTTTATATCAATCAGATAATTTTGTAGAGATATGAAAGTAGATGTTTGCCTTTCTTTAGACACAAGGCATGGCGTGTTTTAGTGGAATTAATGAGTAATATCACATTCAGTTAATTAAACAGTCATTCAGTCCTTTCTCTGAAGGAGAACTTGCTGTTGGGCGAACTGCTGTACCGTTTGTTTTGTATACATTAATTTACAGATGGATATCAACTGCACAGGCGGCTAGGGTAATGAAGCATGAAAGGGACAAAAAAGACAAAATTGCTGGCACTAGCTCTTTTAATTTAAGGGCTAGGAAAAAAAGGCTAATATGGAGTTGCTATTCCTACGCTTTGGGACTTGTGAGAACATTGTGAAATGCCAGGCCTGACTCTGACATTTACTTTTGGCTAGCACTAAGCTCTCTGTAGAGCGGCTGTTATGAGCAGAGATGTAATATAGCATGGTTTCTTTCCCCATCTCGTTGTGCTGGCCAAAAAGGGTTCAGACACACATACTGCAGGCTTTGCTGTTACTAAGAGATAAAGCCACATGGTGTACACATATATATATATATGAAGAATGCTTTTTTTGAGCTTAATTGCTTTCTAATTTTGATCTCTTTTCTGTTTAGCAACAATCATATCCTATCATGAAGCGAGTCAGACACCTAGTGTTTAGTTAAAATTAATTCACTGAGTCTATAATTCATGCACTAAATGTACTGTGCGTGTAAAAAGACTTTACAGGTGAATTTTTGAAGGATTAAATGTGACTTCTGGTAATCTGATAATAAATACAAATCCGGATCTTGCAAGAATATACTGAATTACAGTAAAGGTTTCATAACTTAGTGCTTTGAGTAAGATTTACTGTAATTGTGTACAGGGAACAAGTACTGAGTTTCACAATGCGATGTCTTGGTTTTTTACGTAACTGATAATTGAAGGCTTGAGCATTTTGCTTAACTTCCTGCTCCATAGGGAATGCTTACTATGTTATATTTCTACATGTTGAATTCCTTAACAGGTCAATTTCCTCGAATTTTTTTTAATGCATCAAGGCACCTGTATATTTTGTCTCAAATACAGCATCTTGCACTCATGAAATAAAGATTAAAATGAGGAATTATCTTTCTATTACAAGTAAGATTATAGAAATAATATCCTTGATGCTCTGCTTTGCTTTGTGCTTGAATCGAAAGAAAAATCTTGTGTATGTTATCAAAAAACTCAAGTGAAGTTTTTAGGTGGTTGTATCATGAGAGTTCTTTTCAGGAAAGGAAAAGATTCCAGGTAAAAAATCACTTTATCCTGATTCATTGGAGCTTCATTGGAGCCTTTTTTGACTAGCCAAGTTTCTAGTTTTACTGGTGGAAACAACGCATTGCTTTAGCCACATCAAGATTTTGTTATGTTAGCAACTGCAAATGGACTTTATGTCTAACAAAGTGAAAGCCCTCTGTGCAGTAGGGAAACAGCCTCTTATTTATGTAAGTATCTGTTACCACAGTAAATTTACCTACATATGCCATGGTGATCATGAGCTGCCTTTCTTGTGATCCTGGTTTTGGTAAATATTTTTTCAGATAGCCCTGAAAAATACCAGCCAAATATTGCTGGTGTAGAAGAGGTTCTGTGCTGCATAGATTGGGCTTTCTGATGTCATTAGATCTTAAGTAGTGGTTGCCGTTCTAAAAAGAAAGACATGAGTGGAATTTACTTCTTCTAGATAGAATAACAACATGTAATGGTTACTTAAATCAGTGTCAAGTACCTAATGTTAAATCTCAGTTACTAACAAACTACTAATCCATTTTGTCGGATGGAGTCTGCACATGGGAAATAAAAATGAAATACAATTTGAAAGTATAATTGTTACTTGAGGGACTAAATAAATGGCAGTAGTAGACTCCTGTAGCTGATATAGATGTTTTGAAGACTCAGGAATATAAACTATGTTACTTTACACTATGACGACAAAGCATATTCTGATTTAATTTTGTGTGTGTGTGTGTGTGTTTATCTAGCTAAGAAACCTATCTAGAGAAGTTAGATTGCTTGAAATTATCTTTAGGTGAGTTATATAACTAGGAAGTCTAAAGATTAAACAGCTTTGAGATATTTGGATTGCAGTTCATTGTCTGTCTCTATTAATTTAATTTTTCAAATTATTTTCCTGTTTCAATTGGTGAAGTTTGGTGAGGAGTATGCCCTCTCATTATGGAGTGCTTTTTTTCTTCCCCAGAGAGAATGATTGTCACTGTCTTATTTGAGAATAAGGTTTTACTGAATCCTGCAAGTAATGTTAAAAATTTAACAATTTGCAGTAAATTCTAAAAGGAATTTTAAATTGTTATGGGACAGTTAATTCAAAATTTAAAATTATTGTTTTCTCCCAACAGCGCTAACAAAATGAAAGGTATCGAACTATATATTCAAGACTGATTATTCAATATTGCTGGGAAAGTTATTTGCAAAACTACACTTAAGTACGTTAATTCATCAGCAGAATGTAGCCAAAATTGTCTCACTTTTCTACCAGCTCAAAAATTATATAGATTATATAGTGAAATAATCAAACTCCGGTTGTGCCTGTGTTGATTTAGCAGGCAGTTTGTGTTCCTGGACTGCTTACAGAAGATAGACAGCGCTTTCTTCTTTACCCCTTCATATAATACAAATAACTTCTGTTGAAATCTAGACGGATAACTCTTTAATTAATATAAGACACCATCAAAAGGTGTGCTACAGTACAAACTTGTTTGCTATTTAAAAAATGATCTTTTGTGTAAATGAAATTTCTTCTTCATGTTGAAGCTGTGTTCAGTATGGGTTTTACTTGGTTTTAGAGTAATACCAATGACTTTTAAAATCACAGATGTACCTTAGGTTTTGTTCTAGAGACCCAGACTTTTCCTGTGGAGCAAGGAAAGCCTACAATTTGATGTCATAATCAATTATTTGGATAGCCTAAGTTGATTCATGCAGTTAGAGATAAGAGATCCTACACTTACTTTACTTCCTTTCCGGTGCTGAGTAGGTGTTCAGATGAAGATACCGCACTTGTGAGCAGAGATCATGCAAGCAAAATCTATAGGCTCTTTCCTATATTAACTGTTGGAACATTACTACCTTGTAACATAAGCAAACATTAATAGGATTACAGCACAAGAAAACAAATTGAATCATGTGTTATTTACAGCTCTGTTCTAGGAAGGTCCTATGTCTTGCTCCTTTATTGTTGTCAACATATGTTTGCCTGTAGTTCAAGTGGTTATGACAAAGGCTCAGCATATTGCACCCATTCCCCAACAAGACTGTTTTATTTTAGAGTACTCATTGGGAACAGACACAATGCAGTCCAAGTAGAGGAGGTCATTAAGCTTGGGTCTCCCATTATAAGAGTTCCTAAACACTGATGTGTTGAAGAAAGGGAAAATATTAACACTTCTTATTCACAATATAAACAGTCACTTGTATTAAAAAAAACCAACCCTCAAAACCCACTGAAAATGAAATTCTACTTTTTCATACATGTATAAAACTAAATTTGACATCAAGCTCCTAATTTTTTTCTTTTTGACAAAAAAGTATTTGTAATTGGACTCCATGAGCTCAGTGCGGTGCCATAAAAGCTGAATGGATTAGAACCTTTAAATTTCTTATCTCTGAAAAAAGTCAGTGGTATAAATGTACTTTCAGGTACATTTCACGACCTACAAGTATTTGTATTTACAGTTTGGGGACACATATTTTCAAATATGGGAAGTATTTAGGAGTATGACAAAACTGAAAATTATACGAGCGTCTAATGACCAGATTTATTGAAAGCAATTATTGTTTACAGCTTTATAATAGTAGTCAAATAGCTTAGACAGTTTGAAGGAATAGCAGGTTGTGGTGCTTTTGGTTTGGTTAGATACATATATGTGTGTCTTTTGGCACTGAAATGAACTTTTGAAAATTACTTATGTTCCATGATACATACAGAGATCTCGTTCAGCTACCTTGCTGTCTTTGATAGTGCACGGAGGAAGAAATAGAACAACTCAAAACTGCTTGACAAATTAAAATGTATTAAACCAGCAAAATAGCTCAGGTTCCCAGTTTTGATACCTGTTTGAGGAGAGGAAAAGAGGTACAAAGGGAAGTAGAGGTGCCAAATGAAGCAAGGCTTCAGCTGCTCCCGGGCTGGCTTAGCTCTGCAAGGTGAAAGCAGATGCAGTGTTAGGCCCTGCACCTCTGGTTTGCATTAGCAGGAGGGAAAGATCTATAGGCATCTGCTGCCTTTCAGGTTTTCCACTGCCAACTAAAAATAAGTATAGATTATTGTGTATCAGACCTAGGAAATTGCTTTCCACCAACTTGGAAGTTAAAAATTAATAAAAAATAATGTAATTCTTTATAATATGTTGCCATCTTCTCCATCTTAAAAGATAGCCCTTACCATTCAGCAGAGTTGTTGACAGTCCAGGGTTTCTGCATGCGCTATTTAATGTGTATAGAGAACAGAACAGTTTGGGGATTGTCTAAATTGCCAGGAACAGTACCCTCTCTTTTGCCATATGCATGAAATCAAGGAGGAAAAAAGTCCCTTATACAAATAAAGAAATAGTCACAGACTGCCAAAGACTTAAAATGCCCTTGACTGACTTAAATATTCAGTTACATGGGAAACTTAGCAGCAATAGTAATAAGATACTTGATTTTTAAATTAAATCACATTGAGATTAATGTCATTTGAGAAACTTAAAATCTTCAGATAAGGATTTGTACAGGAGGTGAAATTGCTCATGTATCCAGGAAAAGCAACAAGAACAGAGACAAGGAAAGTATAAAATTCTTGGGACACTGAAGAATGATTCTCCCTCTAAGCATTTGTAACACTTTGTCTTTAGAGGATTAATCTTCTGCTTCCTTTAGAAGTTTTGGTATACTGGATTTATTTAAGTAACAGCTCCATGTTTTGCACATTTATAATTAGGGAAATGCAATTTAAGCTATAGATTTTGTTTGAGATATGTTGACAGGACTGTTTCCTTCTGTAGAATTTCCCACAAATTTATCAGTCTGCATTTTTGTTTGGGGGATATTTCTTTCAGAAAGCAAAATCAGACTACTTCAGCCAGCATTAAAGGCATAACTAGTCTTTACGTTTTTAAAGGATGCAATGCAAGCCTGTTTTGCTGCTACTTCGTTTTCCCTTCTTGGTGTGTGATATGCTCCGTTTGCCTTCCAAACACTATACATTTGCTTGTTTTCCCTATTAGATAACCATTACTAAATTTTTTTGAGTGTTGTGGCACTGTCACCAAACTTTTCCCTGCCCCTGGCGTGCATTAATTGGAGTGAAATGAAAACTAGGCAGCTGTCACATATGATTTCTAGCCTCCTTGGGAAGCTTCCCCTGTGACTGATTTTTTTTCTTTCAGTCCCTTTTCCATGTTGCTCTACTTATTAGCATTAGCTTTATTAGCATTAGCTTTGTTACTTCACTTGGGTTCCTTGCTGTGATTGCAACCCATCTAGAAATTTCCTCCTATAAATTCACTTAACTTAAGGAAGTGTCTCGCTAGAGCATTGCCTTTTATTTGTTAACAGCTAGTCCCTCGCTGATGATGTCCAGTGCCTCCACATGGCATCTCCACCTGCTCCCTGCTTGCATAGAGATTATTGTGGGTACCAATAGCAGCTCAGTTTAAACCTGACTCACATGAGCAGAGGTAGCCCTGAGAATTCACTCCTATCAGGCTGAATTTAGTGTGTTTGGATTTTTTCTGTTTAGCAAAAGCTGCATGGCTTCGTAGGTTTTTCTTGCATTATTTACTTCTTTTTTGGCACTGAGCAGAGACGCTAAGAACACTAGGGTGCTAATAGCTGACAAATCACCATGTCATCTTTTCTCTAGCTAAGCCTTGGCAACTTCTCTGCTAAAATCCCTCCTGTGGCATGTTTTCATGAATGACAATTTATGCTTTATCAGCTGCGTGGCTGTGGCGTTTCTCACCATCGCCAGTGGGTGACTCCCTTGGCACTACTTATTGTACTTGACGGTTGGCTGGTGGGACAGAGCCTGGGGGAGAAACGGGTCATTTTCTTGTCTCGCGTTCTTTTGAGGTTTATTTGTATCTAAGGAAATAAAAAGCTCAAAAGCCTAAACACTTTGCTCAATATTACTAGCAGTGTTTTCCCTCAAAAGAAACTTCTTAGATTTAAGACTCTGAAATAATAAATGGAGAAACTGAGAACTATTCCTTGTTTTCAAGGAACAATGTAGCTCGTAGTCATCTATCTTGCTGCACACATCCCAGACAAAGACCCGAGTGTTCTCTGAGGAAACAGAACTGTGGCACAAGTAACTTCCATGGTGCAGCTGCCAGGCTCTGCTGGGCTGGCGTGAGAGATGTACTTGCTTCCATTGGTATTGCTTAGCCCCTCCCAGCTGCACCAGGGGGTAACAATGTGAATTAGTCTTAAAACAAAGTTAGTAAATCCACAACTTAGCAGACATACAGATGTCTCCACTTGTTATTTTTGTAGCGGCTACACAGAGGTGCCTTGCTGTCACTACAAGAACAGAAGAACTTTTTAAAGTAACAGTTTTCTACCTTAGAAATGAGCTGCAATATTTAGCAAATGCCACCGAGCTGAAAGAACAGCTTCAGGGAAATACAGTTTCTCAGTCACTGACTTAAAATTTTTTGCACTGTACAGTTAGGGGAAATTTTGGGAGGTGATTTTTCCCCAAACTGCAAGTTTGGGAAAGCTGACTTAAACTGTCTTCTTTTCTTCCTCTTTGTTTTTGTACTAAGACTGTATTACAATGTCAGCTGTGATAATTGAACTGGATAAGCTTTCTTCAGATGAGATTGAGAGCAAGAAGGATTCCAAGTCAGATTTTAAAGAAGGCAACTTCAGTGACTTGTGTGCCGGTTATCATGCTTTTCAACTTCACTGTTCGCATTCTGCACCAGCTGGTAAGCATGCATTTATATAAACTATTTCCTCAAATCTGTGTCTATTTACTCATGTAACATGTTGCAAGTAAACTGTAAGACCCAATAACGAAAACAAAGGATTTGCTGCTGTCACATACAGGCATGCATTATATGAAGCATTTTTTTACTGTAGAAATAGGGTAGAATGTGTGTGTTTAAATAAAAATCAGTGTCTCCTGAGCACTCTGGATGCAGAGAACTGCTGGAAGAAGAGCCCAGGAGACTGTTACCTTGGCACTACCTAGAAGATGAGCTTTCCATAGGACATGACATGGGTTTTGTGCAAGTTAGAGCAACCACAGCAGCTGCTCTGATATTTGACTTGGCAGTGTGAATATAGGGTATGCTCCCTAGTGCTTAACACTGTGGCTCCTCTTCTCTTTTCACTGTTAGTTTTTAACCACATCAGGGCTTGTAAAGAGGGAACTGCATATGCTATAAGATTACTTTTTCATGACCAGAATGGTTCATGGATTGTTTATATTTGTTGGCAGGTGTTACATGTAGCTACAATAGATCCCCAAAATTGTTGATGAAATAAGCATCAAAGAACTCTGATTTCTCTGAAAATTAATATTCATAGAGAACACAGCATGTAGCTGCCTTGGATTGACTAATATAAATAAGGGGATATAGCTATATATCTGCATCTGTTATGCCCTTAAAACCTTCTTAAGTATTAGATAGTCATTTTCTTAGGAAACACCTTTCAAGAATGATTTCTCTGGTTTCTTGTGGACGTCATATGTATTTCGACCTGCATAACTCCCAAGGGATAATTTGTCTTTGATCATGTTTTCACTTGCTTATGATCTCTGGAACAAAACACAGACAAGACAAATGGAGAATATCTGAGTGTAAGTGACACTTTATCCTGTGACAGGACAACCAACCTGCAGTTGTTGAACTGCAACTTTCACTTGGGTAAAGTAGGTGAATGTGTAAATAAAGCTTTGATATTCTTAACTCTGCAAAAAACTTTTGGAACATTTTTTGCTTATAAATCAGTTCTTACACATTTAAATAGCCAAATGGTTGGGATGTCATGCTACTCATTCTTTTGCAAGAAAAACATAACTTTCGGTAACAGAAACTTTCTGATTTTACTTCCTGTAAAGCCTTCCCTAGATTTTGTAAAGCAGAATTTTCTCAGGACAAACACTTCTGAAAGTTTGTCTTGTATGTTAGCAGGTTTTTGTGAGGTCAGGAATCAGGTGGCTGGCTGTTCCCGTGGGATCCTAGAACATAACTTTGAAAATAACCTCTCCTACCCCAAAGAAGTTCCATTAAAAAGTTGATGCCTGTGCTAGGTGATAAACTTTGCTATGTTCCCTACACACCAAAGTAACCTGTTCTAGGCTACCCAATTGATAAAGAGTAAAATGAACTTTCAGGTTGAGCAACGTATTGTTTGTAGCACTACCCCATTCAGAGTTCTGTAGGAAAAAGATAATAAAAAAATAAAATCTCCTTTTTGGGATTCTTCCATTTGGAAAAATAATTATTTTCTTTTGGAAAGAATGACTGTTTCCATGTATTTGTTGCAGAACAGTTTATTATGCCTAAAGCAGGAACAATGCTAGCAAGCCTCTTTGAAAATGTTTTGTCAGAGTTTGAGGATTTTATTGGTTTGTGGTTTTACGTCATGCGAAGAAGCAAATAAATGATAATGCATTGTCTTAGTATTTTGGGGTTTAGTATTTTGGGGGTTTTAATGAATGATTAATTAAAGCAAATGCAATCTCATATTTTGCCTTCTAAAATTCTTTGATATATGTATTTTACCAGTGTTTAAAGTTAACAAACCCTTTCTAGTTTCCAGTGTCGTGTTGGGTTGGCTGAAGTCTGAATGGAACAGTATAAACCAGACCTCTTTGGCTTCCACATGTCACTTCTTAAAAGGAACTTCTACTTGCTCAGTCATGGCTATTAAACATAAGCAGCTCAAAGTTGTACTGTAATGATAGACCCTATGTCTTCATGAGCAGACTATTCCCCAACAATGCTGTTTGACAGGAAAATTAAAACTTTGAGCTATTGGAAGTAACTGAAATTTTGCTCTAAGAATTTAGGGTTGTTTGGTTGGTTGTTTTTTTTTTTCAGATAGCAATAGCAGTATGAAAATCTTCAATGAAATCAACCTCCTACATCAAGGTGCTGCACTGAGGTTTACTAGTGTTATCTCCTCTGCCCCATATGACTCCACCCTCTGCCTTGGGAATCTTACATTTAGGCTTACTACTTCTTTTTATTTCCAATGGGTTCATTTTGAGGATTTGAAGAATTCTCCTCAAATTACTCAACTCACCAATCAATGGTAGTAAAAAGTACATAAGCTATGAAAACATAAGTGGTAATTGTGAACCTACAAAAAAAATGGCAGCAAAGGACGTGTCCTTCTATTCAACCTCATGTCCACCTAGTCTGCTATAAGAGACTGTTTAAAATCTATAATGCTGTGCTTGTACTATGACTTTCCATATATAAAGCAGAGAATTCAATGTAGACAGATTATCACTTAAGAAACACTTTTCTTCTTGTAGAACTGATGTGTTAATTTTAAATATAACACCTAACAGTGCAAATACAGAAACGTGAATACTCTTACAAAGTGGTGTCCTGAAATAGTCCACTCTCAGAATGGAAAATGGAATTGTTGCTGGGGCAGGAAAGCATTAGCCATATGTTAATTTTGTTCCTGCTTTAACCAAACCCATTGCAATACGATGTAAATGTGAAATTACTTCCCTACATCTCTTGTTAAATGAGAAAGAATGTTGCCATAAATAAGCTTAACTTTCTGTATATCACTCAATTTTCAATTCTGATGCAAGTACAAATCCTAAGGCTTATTTATTTGGGATCTGAAGATTCATAGAATAGATTCATAGAAGCTAACTTAGACGAGACCTTTAAGATCATAGAGTTCAACCTTTATCCCAGGACTGCCAAGTCCACCACCAAACCATGTCATTAAGGGCCTCATCTACCTCTAGGGATGGTGATTCCACCACTTCCCTGGGCAGCTTGTTCCAATACCTGATCACCCTCTTGGTGAAGAAATATCCAGTACAAATCTCCCCTGACACAGCTTGAGGCCATTATATGTCAGAATATATTGCAGAGAGTAACACCGCTAGAATTAGAACAGAAGTGTTGTTGAATTAAAATTCTGTGTGTGGAATACAGACTTTTTCCATGTAGAGTGTTACTGAAACTTTTGGGATTTATCACTTAAAATCATAGAATCATAGAATCATGGAACGGTTTGGGTTGGAAAGGACCTTAAGATCATCAAGTTCCAGCCCCCCTGCCATGAGCGGGGACACCTCCCACTAAACCATGTCACCCAAGGCTCTGTCCAACCTGGCCTTGAGCACCGCCAGGGATGAAGCATTCACAGCTTCCCTGAGCAATCCATTCCAGTGCCTCACCACCCTTACAGTAAAGAACTTCCTCTGTATATCCAATCTAAACTTCCCCTGTTTAAGTTTTAACCCGTTACCCCTTGTCCTATCACTACAGTCCCTAATGAAAGAGTCCCTCCCCAGCATCCTTATAGCCCCCCTTCAGATACTGGAAGGCTGCTCTGAGGTCTCCATGTAGCCTTCTTTTCTCATACAGGAGGTGCTCCAGTCCCCTGATCATCCTCATGGCCCTCGTCTGGACTTGTTCCAACAGTCCCATGTCCTTTTTATGTTGAGGACACCAGAGCTCCACACAATACTCCAAGTGAGGTCTCACAAGAACAGAGTAGGGGAGCAGGATCACCTCCTTCAACCTGCTGGTCACGCTCCTTTTGATGAAGCTCAGGATACGGTTGGTAGAATTTCCTTCAGTGCCTGGTGTGTCTGCTGTTCAGACTTCTCACTGGAAACGAAGCTAATCTCAGTATTGCAGCTGTAAATATTTGTGCAGATTTAAACCTTATTATCCCTGATATATGCTGTTCTGCTGATGTCTTAATCTGAACATGGCTGAAAGTGTTTAACCTACAATCATGTACTATCTCCGAATATTTGTTTTGCAACAGTAAGTCAAATGATACTCAAACATTTCTCCAACTAAATTTTCTAATATGTTCCTAGAGATGATTTTGTCCTAGTAACACTTAATCAGGAAAGGAGAAACCTCTTAAACATATATTAAAAAAAACAATGCATGAGCCATAAGTAAGGTGTTAGTAGCATAAGTGTGTAAGGGGGAGTCAGAGTACACCACTCAAACTTCTGAAATGAGACATGCATTAAATCACATGGATTTGATGCTGTGGCTTTTGGTAGAAAAGTGCTGGGCTGGAGAAACAAATTTTTCTCCTTCCGCCTTTTTTGTGGTTCTTTTACTGAGGATTTTTTGGGGGCAGGGGTATGTGAAAGTTATTTTCCAGATAATAGTTGCTGTGTTTTGAAGTTATTTTTACTGCTGGTCTATTTATATATTAGAAACCCTCACACAGCACAGGGATGATATAAAAGGAACAAAATGCAGCATTAATCTTAGATCAACTAAAAAGGGTTAAAAATCGAACGACACATCCCTGCAAAACGCTTTGATCCATGTGACACAAACACCACAGCCAGGCTTACGGGTTGCTCAGGGAAAAGGAAACAGGGGTTAGTGGGTAAAGATTATGTAACTGAGTAAATACTTTCAAGTGTTTAGTATTTTGTCTTCAAGACTAAAGTGTAGTAAGCACTTATATGTTGGCGGAAAAAACTGTGTTTTTCTATTTTAGCAGGGCTTGAGGACAGAAGAGTCTTTAGGAGTCAGAAGAGCAGGGGGGTAGTTGGTTGAGTTTCACCAACACAAACTAAAGTCCCTTCTGAGACATCAGAATGAGTGGGGATTAAGAAGACAGGATGAGCAAAACTTGTCCTCATTTGCTACCAGAACAAGTATGACAAAAAGGACAAGAATCTAACAATTTTCCCCACAGCTGTCTGCCCCTCTTTTCCTTTACAAGATGGTTATGTGAAAGGCAGCAGCAGAATGAGCCCTGAGTTGCTTGCTTTTGTCTTTCCCAGCAACCTCTCTAGACAGCCTGCTACATTACCCCTCTGAAAAACTCACGATGCACAGACAGTTTCATGAGTGTTGCTTTCCAGAAGAGTAAAATTGTGTGCTTTGTGACATCAGATGGAACTAGAATGCAGAGTCATGGAGCATTGTCTTAAAAAATAAGAGTATTTCCTTTATTGAAATGGAAATCTTTAACAGGCATTTTAGTGGGGGGTGGGAATCTGAAGTTTATCTACAGCTTGTACTTCAAATTTCTTTGATTGCAAAGAGTTACATGAACATCCCTTTAGTGAAGATATTTCTGTCATTCCTGAAGCATAAAAGTATTTCTGCTTACTGTGAATCTGCTAAACCCAAGTTTCTTAATTACAAACTTGAGAATATAGTTTAATTAGTAAATGAATTTTTCTCTTCACTTCAATTTTGAGAAGTGCTCCAATCATGCTTGCATCTCAGCATCCTGGGAACTGAAGAAATAACTTGTAGCTTTGTGTGTAAATCTGTACCACACCACCAATTTTCCATAATTACTCACTAGGATTAGATAATAAAAACAAGAAGGGAGCAGACATAAACCACAGGAAATTAAGTGCAATGGCTGCAATCCAACAGAAATCAGTGTCTTGCAGTGAGGCCTGTAGGAAGCTGTAGTGCAATGCAGAGTCAGGACTTGAAACACCTACACTAAAGCAATTTTTGAAACTGTGTGTTTACTTGAAGTGAAAAAAATCTAGCAAAGTCATCTTTGCACAAAGATTAGGTGCTATTTTTCTTTCTTCCTCTTCTATATTCTCTTGTAAAACAAAAGGTTAGTTTTCTGTCATTTCAAGATGCAATTGAGACTCAGGTCAGGAAGATCAATATTCAGAAATAAACCTTTTACTTATGTTATGTCAAACCAATACTTAATTGAAAGTTATCAAAAATCATAATTAATTTTGCAGTAGAGCAGAAATATAAGTTATTATCAGTCTCCTAACCTCAGTGCAGCAGAAAGTATTTCATTATTTCTGATGGGTAACACTGTCTTGAATTCTAATTTTCCCTTGGATGCAGACTTTGCTATGTCCAAATCATCATAAGTAAAATGGTGCCAATTTTGAAAATGAAGTGGGCATCTTGTGTGGTGATTGCAAGTGATGGAGGAAAGCAGGGAGAAGGTGTATATCTGTTCATCTGCGGATGGAGACTGGGACTCACGTAGTTTGTCTTGAGTCAAGCTGAGACGTTGGCATGGCCAAGGGTCAGTCTTTTTGCTCTTCAGCCTCAAGGTGGTACTATAAGCTACCACTGGAAAATCTTTACCTTTCTTTGGTGCTGCCTTCTGTACCAAAATTTCATTAACAATACACAAAATAAGCCCATAGCTAATAAACAATTCAGCAATTGTGGTGAGGTCTAACATACTGAGAGATTGACCTCTGCCCCTGGGGCTCCTGGCTTCTATCGTTTCATGGCTACAAGAAATGGAAACTAAGCTGGATATAGAAATTTAATTTTTCCCAGAGGCATAATTTCTCTTCTGTCCTCTTCCTTCCTCTAATGAGATATCTACTTTCGATTCAAGAGGAGTGTAGGTCAGCTAACTCTGAGTAAAAACACTCTAATGATTTATGATTGTGGATTTTCTTTCCCAAATTCCTTCAGTAGTAATGGATGAAGTATGTCTATATAAAGAATATGCTGCCCTCGCAGATATTACTGAAACTTTCCCTGACAGGAGAGGTGAAGTCAATACTTGGAAAACAGATCAATGGGGACATGGTAACAAAGGTCAAAAAATGGGAATAAGAGTCGCTTCATCTAGCAGAGTATATCTTAGACCTCCAAAGCCTGAATGCAGCAATTAAACACTTTTATCTTAGTTGCTGGAAGAAGCAGGTCTCTGTGCTTTAGTCTCTTCTTAAATAAAGAGCATAAATTGACAAGCAGGTCTCTAGTATAATACAGGTTGGAAGATGACCCAGTGTGAATTGGGAGGTTGCTGAATTATTACAGGTTTCTTAGAAACTTAAGATTGGGGTTAGGTCTCTACATACTATTATAACAGCATGTTTTAAAAGAGCAAGTCTGAAGGTCATAAGTGTTATAAGTAGAGTAGACTGACAGCCATGTATCAATAACTTACCTAATAAAGGATGCTCCTCTGGTAATGCAGAATAGCTGTATTCCATGTTTGAACACAGACATTATTATAAGATCTGATGGCTCTGGCTAGACTGCATATAATCAGTAAACAAATTATGTCAGTACATGATTTATAAGCTGTTGTTTATGATTGATTGGGTTTTTTTGTGTGTGTATTAATAATATTTGAGTTTCTGTTATGCCATCAAAAATGTATAGAATCTCTAGCAGCTTTTCTGTATGTCTGTGATATTTGTACCAGTATTTTAATATGACCGAAGTTAACCAGATTATAAAAAGAAGTCAGCAAAACTTCCTGAAAACACAATTTTAGCAATATTTGGAAGGGACATCATGGGAGAGAGAGAATTATACACAGAGTTATCTGTGCAGGCAGCTGAATGTTATAAATAGAGAGTTTTGAGTGGTGCTGGAAGAGACAAGTGTGTTTTTCTAAAGTAAATGGTAAGAAAGAATTTGGCTGCCTATTAGTTTCAATCCTAAAATGTGCTGGTTTGCTGGTAAAATAATAAATTGAGATGGTACCTGTAGGAGTTATGTATTTATATACGCAGAAGTATTAGTAATTATTTAGACCTTTATCATCTTTGTGCTCCTGCCTTTGGAGAGAATGGTGAAGTCACTTAGATCCAAATACATCCGTCTCTTGGACCAGTATGATTATGCCAAACCTCTCTATATACTTCTCATGAAAAGAATTAGCCTTGGGTTTCTATTTTAATGCTTTAATAATTGATTGAACATATACTATTACTATTTCTAAAATAGTATTCTTTTCTGTATCGAAATGAAATACGTAGCACTTCAAAACAGCATCCTACATTACATCATGTACCATAAATCTTTGATGCAAGCAACAGCCTTCCTCATTCTGCTGCTATATTTCTATTCTGCTCTGTAATGCACTGTGCTATATGCAAATTAATGGTTTAGTCTGCTACTAATATTAATTATTTCAGAATGTTTCTAACAAAAAAGGTAATAAAATGTTTAACAAATTTGGTTTGAACAAACACGCTGATGTCTGTTGAAGATGAACTGTATCAGTCTTATTTGAGTCCTTAAGTGCAAGCTAATTTCTTCAGTGCCTTTTTCTTGCATATTTTGAAAAAAAGAAGTTCTTGTACTTTTTTTTTTCTTTGGAAAGGTAATTCTTTCTTACATTTATCTGCAAGGGTGTTTTTTTTTTTCTGGTAGTAGCTTTAATTACTCTTTAATTTATTTGTTTTCTCACATTGTTTTCCTTCTGTGATAAGGAATAACAGATCAACTATACTGTGCATGGCACTGGGACTGTGAATAAGACATTAAAACTGATTTCTTCTTTCCTTACCTAGCATTGAAAAATGTCTAATTATCAGAATTCCATGAAGCTACTAAAAGAACTTGAGTCAGTCCCCAGTGCAAGCTTTTTCTCATGTCATCTTGGTATATCTTTGCCTTTTATATTCCAAACATTTTTATTTTGGCACTCTAAAGCTGCTCTCACACTCTTTCCATTCAAAAGTTTTCAGTTCTGCGAGGAAAGATTATAAAATATTCAAGGAAAACTCCTTTGTAGGGGTATTTGTTTACTCAACCTTTCCTTCACCCCAACAACATTTTGCTGAACCTGAACAAGGGAACTAATGAATTATTTAAGTGAACCACAATCAAAATCTCATGTTGCTATGTCATAGATTTGTGCTTCTGGTTCCTACAGTCTGATTCTGTTTTGCCAAAAGATAAGACATGCAATGTCTGCACGCTTTCTCTGCTAGGATCCTCACTAAGGCAAGCTCTGTTAGTGCAACTTTAAAGAGACAACAATTAATGAATAGAGGTTCTTGCCCTGTGAGCCTTGCCAAGCCAAACCTTCTTGTTTTACTCAATGGCACCTTGACAGACTAAAGACTGGATTATGGCTAGTCTTTTGGAAAGGCAATTTCTGATGTACATCAGTCAAGAACATAATTGGATTCATCTGCGGGTTTCCTAAAAATGTCTTGAAAAATGCATGGACTCTGAAAGTTGTCTCTGAGAAAACAAAGAATGAGGAAAGGAGAACCCTAATTTTGCTTAGATGCTTGAGTTGGCTGCTCATTGTGGCTCTGAGGAATGCCTGGTATGAGGTGTCAATTGTCATGGCTCACTTCTGTTGATGAAACTTAATGTTATTTTAGAAATAAAATAGTAGTAAAAATAGCAAGTGTATTCTGGGATAACACTGTTAGATTTTCTTTCTGTCAAAAAAAACCCCAAAAAGACTGAGTCATTCATGGTTAAGGAGCTGTATATTTGTGTGCCCTTTTTACTTTTGTTTATAAAAACCTGAGGAGAACATAAATCTTCAGAAGATGGTCAAAATTAAGTTGAATGAAGCTTCTTCCAAATGTTGACATTTTATTCGTGAGAGTGATTTGGCCTTGTTCTGTGGTTAACTTAACTAAATAATATAACAAATGAAGGATGTTTTTATATCTTTTTCCTTAATTTCTGGAAAAATGCAGTTTTGAATACACTTCTTACAGAGGGTATACTACTAGCTTGTTCACTTAGCTCAGGAAGGAAATAGCAAGGGCCATTCAAAGAAGTTCAAATAGATGTCCCATTTATAGACATTGTCATCCTGACAATTCACAAAGTTTGATACAATGCATTTTTGGCATGTTCTACTCTTTCTCTTAATAGTATCTGTTGCAGCAGAATTAAAAGTGATACTTTATTTTTAGAAAACCTTGTTTCCTAGTGTTGTAATTTTGATCTCCGTATGCTAGCCTTCTGATCTTTGCTTTGCTGGAAAAAACAAAGCACATAGAGTTGGGAACTCTGGGAGGGAACAGTTATGTTTTCTGTCTTTCATAGGACTTACAGGAATTTCCACACTGGCTCAGGTAAAAATCTACCTTGTTTGGTATCCTGCTTCTGGCAGCAATCAGTATCTGCTATTTCAGAGGAAAGGAGAACAGGAAAGCCTGTTGCTGGCCATGTTTCCAGTGCTGTCTCAAGGACATCCTACCACTTGACCTGCCTAAGAAGCACTGAAGTCTTGCAGGAGGTATAGCACTCAGCTTGAGAAAAATCAGTTTTCAGTTTCACAAATGCAGAGTTTAGTCTCTGCTTTTAGCTAGCTGAAAACTGGGGCAAAGCATGCTTAAATGAGTCTGGAAAAAATTAAAAGACCCTCTAGAACTGATAATCTTTTAAACCTTCATAATTAACATTAGGAATTTGCCTCCTAATCTTGTATTCATATTTTGGTACCAATGGTGATTCTTTTCTTTCTATGTAGCTCATGTTTTTCAAAGTTTCACAAGGTCTGTTACTGTCATTATACTTCATGACCAGAACATATTCTCCTCTCCCTTTTGATTCACTCTGTGTAGAGCATTTGAAACAGTCTTCCTGTTTTCTCAAATTGCTAACTTTTTCTTTCTTGACCTTTGCACAAAGGTAACTTTTTTCATCGGTCCATCAACAATTCTGATTCTGTTTCATTTCACTTCTGACTTTTCACTTCACATTGCATGTCTATTTTTTTATTTTTAGCATCTGTTTTCTCACTCGTTCCTTTATAACTCTCACTTGTGGAGTGATGACTATTCCCAAGCATAACACACTTTAAACATGCATTTTCAGTTCATTTCTTAAAACCAGTTGTTTAGTTCTTGGATACTTCCAGTACCTTAACTTTTCTTACCCCGCTCCTTTAATACTCTGACTTGTTTCTCATTAGTAGGACACTTTGTGACTTTCTCTGCTGCTGTCAACAGCATGATGTTAATTATTTTTAACTATTTCCATTTCTTTCATGCTTTCCTTTGCTATCTTAATCTTCTTATCTATCTTAATCAAGCTCAGGAGTGTTGCATCCTGACTAGAAGGAAATGTGGCAGAAGGTCAGGAGACCTCTATGGATGGATAACGAACTGCTGAGGAATCTCAGAAGTAAAAATGAAGATTATAAGAGGTGGAAGTGAGGACAAGCAGCCTGGGAAGAATACAGGGACATTGTCCAGGAAGCTAGGGATCAGGTCAGGAAAGCTAAGGCCCAGTTAGAACTGGCAAGGGATGTTAAAGATAACAGGAAGGGGCTTCTATAGGTATGTTGCAAACAAAAGGCAGACTAGGAATAATGTGGGCCCTCTCCAGAAGCTGTCAGGAGAACTGGCTACCCTGGATTTCAGAAGGCTGAGATTCTCAATGAATTCTCTGCCTCAGCCTTCACCAGCAAGTGCTCTGACCACACCACCCAAGTCCTGGAAGGCAGGTGCAGGGACTGTGAGAATGAAGACCTTAGGCCCACTGTAAGAGAAGATCTGGTTTGAGACCATCTTAAGAACCTGAATGTGCACAGGTCCATGAGACCTGATGAAATCCATTCGTGGGTCCTGAAGGAGCTGGCAAATTAAATTGTAAAGCCATTGTCCACCATATTTGAAAAATCATGGCAGTCAGGTGAAGCTCCCAACAACTAGAAAAAGGGAAATATAACCCCGATTTTCAAGAAGGGGAAAATGGATGACCCAGGGAACTACAGACCAGTCAGTCTCACATCTGTGCCTGGCGAAATCTTGGAGCAGATTCTCCTGGAAGGCATGCTAAGGCACATGAGAAACAACAAGGTGGTTGGTGACAGCCAGCATGGCTTCACTAAGGGGAAATCCTGCCTGACCAA
>JANHGB010021878.1:0-10150 GCA_026283785.1 Coracopsis vasa | reverse complement strand
TTTGCCAGTACTGGCGTCTGAACAGACAGCTACTTTCCATCTGAAATTCAAGATCTCTGGAAGACGCACTAACAGGTTGCTAATATATGACTAGAGGGTCTGTTCAGAGCCCAGAGTGACTCTGGAGCCCACACTGCTAAGGGTGAAGCATAATATGATAATTGTACTGGAAAATATGGGAGCACTTCCATGTCACCACTGTTTGAAGCCAGAGTTGTGAAGATTCATTTCTCTCCAGACACTCACCTGCCCAGAAACCAATCACTTTTCCTGGTCTTCCAGCCACATCTGTTCCCTGAATGAAGTCACCAGGTCACACTGTGAAAGCCAGTGCCCCTAGAATAGTGTAGCTGGAAAAGCATGGTTGAGTGCAAGACCAGCACAGTCTGCACTGCAATCTGGTTACTGTAAAATTAAGTACATTAATAAACTCTAATACGTGTAATACATCTCTCACCCATTCAAACTTGAGCTAGCTTAGAGTTCTTGACTTGGGAGCACATAAAAGCCTTATACAGACCTGAAAAAAATCCCACCCCTGGTGTCATAAGCAGGCACAACTTAGTGTCTCCCTTCTGGATCATTTGGTCCTGATCATGAATAATTCTTCCTGCATTCCACAACTCTGGATCCTTAATCTGATGGTCATTTTGTAACTTCCAGAATAAATTTTTTCATGGTCAATTTACAGCCATTTATTCTAGTACAAGTCTTGTCTCCTAGCTTAATTAACCTTTCTCCTCTCTAAATCTTCAACTTATTAGGCTAGACAAACTGAGCTCTTTCAATCTCCTTCTGTAAGGATACATTTCTTTGATCATCTCAGTAACCTTTCATTGTGCCTAATTAAGTTTGCACATGTGCAAAATGCAGAAAAAAATTCCAGATAAACATTCTCCAGGATGTGGTAAATGATAATAATATTTCCCTAAGCCCGAAGTATGTTTCCTAATGCTTCCTAAAAATCCACTTTCACTTTTTAAAGTCTTGTCATAATGATGGATCACAATCATTCCAAAATTAACTAACATACAACGAGCTGAAAAATTTGACTTCAATGGAGGTATTACTTCCATTTAGCTACAACAATGTCAAGCAGCTTTAGCAAACAGTGTCGGGATTAATCTTTATGAAATACAAACACAGATGCAAACCTTCATGCATTGCCAAATCTATGCCCTTTCTGACCAGATGGGAACTAACCCTGATCACGAGTGACAGATATCTTCCAGCATGGATCCCAAGTATAACCTTCCTTCTCAGTAGAGCTTATTAGCTGAGACTGGGTATACTGACAGAGGACAGCTTCCAGGCTTAAGATGGCTTGTACCCATATGGCTCAGAGTGCAAGAGAAACTTACTGCTTCATCTACATACATATATCTTAATTCTGCCCAGATTTTTTTAATCCAGGCAATAACTATCATCCTGATTCATTATTTGAATGATTAATAACAGAAACCAAAATGTGTTACTTGTGCTCAAAGTAATATTTTAAATTACACTATTACTTAGCAAGTAAATACCTACTATTCGTGATTAGTAACCCATTTAAAAAATTCAACTCCTCAATCAGAAGAACAGATTGGGCTCCAAGGTTGCTTTTTGTTTATTTTAGGCATTATGAAAAAAGTAATCATATTTTGCTGAAACTCATTCACCACTGGAATGAGATTACAACTGGTTAGCCTATTTAGAGAAACTGCATAATAAATTCATTTTACAGGGCACGGAGTAATGCAAATGAGCCATTCAATAGCACTCCCGTACTGGTGAAAGAGGCATAAAGAAGAAACATTGGAAGTTGGAGTTCTGAGCTGGTTATACTGCAAGGTATGGAATTACTGAAACATAAACTGCATTAAAACAATAACCTCTTCAAAAATCTGCTTATACCAAACATTTTAGTTATTTATTACCTAATGAAATAAACAGGTTTATCCTATTTACCAGTTGTAATGACTCCATGAAGCATTTAAATGGCTGAAAATATGGATCTTTTTTCTTATAAAAGGAAAAAATTAAGAATTGTTTAAATATATTTATAACCTTTCACATGCAGTTGCATGGGGCAGAGTCATTTTTTAACACAGGAAAACACTGATGTGGCAAAAGACACTAGAGAAAAAAATTAAAATCATATTTCTTACAACAGATACTAGTCTTCTGTTGGAATGGTTGGAAACAGTAAGTAATAGAATACATGTTTAATTTCCCAAAAGTGTGATCATTATCAAAGAAAGTGTAACCTTCCACCTATCTTTTTTTATGTTTCACAAAGTTATAGTACAAAGCAATTATTACTGCACCACAGAACTGAACTTAGTGTAACACTGAACATCTGTCTTCTGCGCTGGTAAGCCAAAACTGAAAATGAGCTTGCTGAAAACTATTTTTCACAGAATAGCTTGAGTTTCAGTATGAAACACATGCACAGTGCTATCACCTTGAAACATTAAAAAAAACTGGAATCAACTCCCAGCATTCAAAAATAAAAAGACAATTAAAAATGTCTGGTTTTCAACTTCAAAACATTTGTTGAACATTTCTTGACCTTCTCCTACACTGTCATGGATGCAAGAATTTTTTTCCAAAATGAATGCTTTTAAGTAAGTCCCTCAGTTCCAGCAAGGGTATTGGGAGAAACGCAATCCTAACATCCAAAGGCTCTTAATAAAAATTGGGAAATTGCTACAAGGCAAGAAGTCCAAAGCAGACATGTCTACCAATTTTATTTGACTTCAACCAGAACAAGACAAGATATTCTATGGAACAAGTTATAGACTATTTTTTGCCCAAAGTTATCTGTCCATCACGTAGTTATTTTTTCTTTACTACAAATCATATTGAGCAGTAGTAGTATGATAGTGTTAAATAATTCTGAAGACCTGCTTCCTATAGATTTCTGCTCAAAAAAACCCAAACTCATAGGTGGATTCTCTTTCAGTAAGGACAGGGCTCATTAATTATCTTGATCTTTCTTCCAGTAGGTATCTCAACACATTATCTTCTGATCAACTTTCCATTTTCATGAAATGCTGAAAGCACTTACTACTTACAACTCAGCCTAGCAACTATAACTAAAATTACCCAGTGGTTTGAAGCGTTGCAAGAGGGAATTATGAAAGACGTGGTCAAGCACTAAGAGATAAGGCTTACGGAGTCTCAGAAAACCAGACCAAACCCCATGTAAGTGGCTGTTCGCAGTGTATGGTGCTACTTTTTCTTGTCCTATTTACTAGTTCCAGGAAAAAAAGAGGTGTATTCCAATTTTTGCTCTAGTTGGTAAAGTTTAGGGACATAAATAATTTCAGAATATAAGCTAAATGCAAAAGAAATCTCTTTTTAGCCAAGAGGACAAAATATTGTTACATCATGCATAGAATACATGCCTATAGGAGAGGGAACTGAGCTTAGACACCAGCAGATTACGAAACAATACAAACTAGAAACTGCTCACCTATATGTTAAATTTTCCTTCAGGATGAAGTCTTAAAGCATAATGAATAAATAATCCACAATTTAAGCCTTTACTAGATGTACAGGCTGAAGTAATTGTCACTGCAGTCAGTTATCCTCTGTGGTCAAGTACACCACGCTTATACATATTACCTATTTTACCTATTCCTTACAACGCATACAACACAAATTCCAGGAAGGAATATGGAAGTAATCAGTTGTTACCTGCCTGGTCAGCCTCCTTAAGGGACACGATTCTACAGATCAACATGTTACATTGAGCTATACAACTACTCTATAATCTCATTGAAGACCTTTCATGCTTCTCCCCACCCCTCCCCATTTATGCCTGTCAGAATAAAGCACCGTTATTCCTAGTTAACCTTGATGGCTGATCAGAAGTTATCAAAGTTTCAATAGACTAGAAAGACCATAATTGATCAACTTTGAAATAACTACAACAGGGGAAGAAATATACTTGAATGAAATGAAGACATATGTAATATATACACGTATTCTTATATTGCACATACATATTTAAATATATGTATATCTTTAAACTGCTTTAACTAGCATTGTTTGATAGATTCAGAGGATTTATAGTATAATTTAATGTTATTTCAGGCCTAGAATTCAATTCTAAATGCAATTATTAAAATTTGGACTTTTGTGTTTTCTTGTTCAGTGCTGGTTTTCAAGTGATTTTATTTCCTTTTACTAAAGAAGAGCATTGACTGTACTTTACTATTAGCAAGCTAGTGACCATACATATTTTTAATTCATTTAACTGATATGACCCAAGTTGCATCACTGCTCATTTTACCAAAGGCTTGTGCATTTATTTACAACAGGCAGTAATTTTCAAGCTCCTACAGTCAATCGAAAATAAATAGAAAAAGATTAAAAAATAAATAAATAAAGGACCCAGGTCTTTCTGGCAGTGTCAGCTGCTGCTTGAGGAGTATTTCCAGTGAACTGCAAGAACACAGTCAAAAGTTTAAAAGAACCTGTACTAACTCTCACAAGTTTAGGAAAAGCATGGCCTAGGGGAAAAACAGCATGTAGTTGTACATTTTTGAGTATATCACAATGAGACAGAATCTCTAAAGCTTATAGGCTCCTGTGTGCTAACACTGACATTGCTTCATGAATGACCTTTCCAAAGAAATAAAATCCATTAATGCTAGGAACATGATAACTATTAAAGAGCAACACTTAGCAGCCAAAGTGGGGAAGGCAGGGGGCATGGAAATCAGTCTGCTAAATTAATTAGAACATAAATACCATGAAAGCAAGACCTTGGTCTGTAGCCCTCTCTTTTCATAATTGCTTGCCATTTAAAACCTGAATGAAATCTTCCATGTAAAAGACACAGATATTGACCCATATGTATTGGGAAGTTGAAGAAAGTCAGGACACATTGAGGATGAGATCTCATCAGTACTGAGAATGCCTTAGTAACACCTTATTGAATATCTACTGTTCATTTACTTTTTTCAACCATCAAGTAATGATGATGCTGGGAAATATACTGCAAGATGGTTGTTAAACATTTTTGGTTGGTTATAGAAACAATCATTACAAAGTTATCTGTACCCATGAGAACATGACTTATTTTTCTTACATGAAGGGACAGTTCAGTCAGTCCTAAGGACATAAATATGGTTGTATCCCGCAAATTCCATTGCGAAATCGCTGTAATATACTAACATTTGCTTTTGAAATCCATATTTTAAATCAAGTTAGATTTCTGTGGTGGTTAAGAAACAATATGCTATTGTAGCTTCCCTACCATTGTAGGCAGCACTTTCAGTACATTTATTAGTTCTACAATTATCTGTATTTATCAAGTCTATAATCTGTTCCACATGAGATTAGAAAGGCAACAGTTAAAAGTAACAAATATAAAATGCATGAAAGGTTGTGAATAATCTAAATCTGTCTTGCATCTTGCTTTTGCAACTTATATCTATACCTAAACATTAATATCATCACTAGAGTAGTTGAGAAAGGTTTAAAATTTCTGGACAGAAATCATGCAAAGACATGATTTTACATCTGTCTAGACTGACCAGGTAACAAGTCCTAACATAATTCAAATTTGGGGGAATCTGAAAATGCCATTTTTTTTTAATCAGAGACACAAGCTAAAGAAGAGTTTCAGTGCCTAAGCTATTTTCTTTGAAGGGTTCTATTTTATTTTGTCTGAACTACATATAATAACAACAGTACTAAGAATTCCTGCACCAGGATGTATACATCTGATTGTGGAATGTACTACCATTACCATTTGCTACAGGGGTTAATTTAATATTTTGAAAGTTTATATAATCAGATTTTTTTGGTTCATTTTGACAAAGTAAAGCTCTTTGAGTCTTACAGAAAGAATAAGAAATCTGAAAGATTTATTTTTTTTTTAATGAGTGATTCAGCCTGGAAGTGATCGGGGTTCTGTGCTTACACAGTATAAAGCAATTCAAAATTATTTAACCTCTTCAATTTTTTATAAGTACTTTCATTTGGAAATGATTGGGATTCTGATCATGCTCAGCATTGAAAAATTTTCAATTATTTAAATGCTTCATGTTTGGGACTGAATCCTAGGAGGCTATAGTGCATTATAGGGCAGTTTGAAATTATACATGAATTTTACTTTTTCCATAATCTTTCATCTCATAAATAAGAATCAGATTGCAAGGGTGAAAGCTCTTAAGCATTTCTGTATGAATGTAGAGAAAATTCAGGTGTGACGCCTGAAAATAGCACCAGAGATGTACAGAGAACTGAGAAACACAGCTGACAAGTTACATTATTAATGACCCTCCACTTTATTCTTCCCTAGTAATCTTCATTAATACTTTACCCATACGCTTACATTTACTACCAAACAAACACCTAACTGTACAAGAACTGTAACTGTTTTTGTACTTTCCACTGAGATATTCAACAATTGTGAATGCAATTGAACCTCTATTTTAAAATGTGACAACCTGGAAAGAAAAAAACTAGTGACTAATTTCTTCAAATGTCTAGTCTTTATATTTCATCTCCTGCTTCTTAGCACAAATGACATAGAAGTAACAGGATAATTTCTCATCAAGATAAACAACCCAGTGTTCTCCTGCACATTCATTTGAAAAGACAGTAGCTAGTCCTTAAAGGTATCGGCACACTTTACTAATCATAGGCTTTTAATTCTGCCTATCCAATTTCAATTAGTAAGTAAACACCGACATACTCAATTGCACTGCATTGAGCTCTCCTTTACCCAGTTAATCATGTTCACTGCAGCTATTCCCTAGGCTGAGGTTTCAGAGTTCCTAGCTAGTATAAATCCTCAGTATTGCACCTTTGGATTGAGGAAAAAAAATACTAACATATCTTATAATTCAAAAACATGTGTGCTGGGTTCATGAAGAACTGTGTTTTCCTCTCTCCCAATAGTCTGCTGCTACGTCCCATGTACAGAATTAAGTTGCAAAGCATCACTAAGCTAATCTGAAATATTTTGCTTAAGTAAAGCCTCATATTATAGCAATTAAAGAAGCTGTGAGAAACTGTAATTAGACTAAGTGTCCAACAAATATTAATCAGTAAAGTAATATTCTATTATTAAGCAGCAGTTATTCGCAGTAGGACTTTCCCTTGCAAGAAACAAGATTAGGAACTGAGCCAAAAGCAAACCAGAAGGCACACCAAATTAGGTCATTAGGTGCCTCATTTTAATTTTTTAGTGTTTTCACCTGTATTTTACTTATTTTTTGTTGCATTCTAACAGAGAATGTGTAAGCAAGCTCCAGGCTGCAATCCTAGATCTGTTGGTCAGTCCCAATGTTTGCAGTCCCTGAGATAAGGATTTCCTTTCCACAATTCTAATCCAAGAGACAATCTCAGACCACACACCATGGGCAAGCCACTTAACCTCCCTATGTTCCTCCATCTGTAAATGAAAATAATACAATTAACACACATAGCAGGGAGGCTCTGTGATTTACTCAAGTGTTTAAGAGATCTGAAATCTTGAGTAAGAAGTACAGTACAAATGGTGACAAATATTGCTTGTTTGAGGCACCACCAGTAACCATTCTGAGCACACAAGAAATAGGGTCATGTCAAACACATCAAAACCTGTTTAGTTTACTTTTTTTTGTTTTTAGTTATACCCTCTCTGCACATCAGTTCAAAAATAACAATACCAATTGCATAGCAAGTCTCCTTTGCAAAGATCAGTTTAGATTTTTTCTCCTTTAAATGTATTTCTCTGTAGTGGGGAAATGCTGAAAGACAACAGACTAGAATCTACCAGGAAGAAGTGTCAGGGATTTCATGTAAGATCCTGCTATTTTTCAGTAAAAAAATATTTCTAAATTACCCTAGTTAATACAGATATGCAACAATACAGTGCAAGACCACAGATTTACTTGGTGGTAGTATCTGTAATGCAATGACTTATAAGAAAACAAGTATCAACCAACTATCTGTTCTTTTTGCTTCCAAGTTATTTTACATAGATTCTGATAAGCAGTAAACTTTGCCAGTAGAATTACTCCTATTCAGAAAAATTACTTTTTTATACAGCACATTAAATCACAGATTGTTACCTGAGCTGTTATGAAATAGATATAGCTTAGATGAATTCTTATTTAAAAATTGTTATATATATAATACACTAGGAAGTTGTGTATATATTGCTCTTTTATGTATTCATTACCCCTAAAGATTCATCCCTTTCTTCATAGGATGGAAGAAATATCTACAAAACACAGGATTTAAAAATTTGAAACTCCAAATTATATTTTGTTTTCTAGTCAGGCTAAATAGCTGTATTTATATAGAGATATTCAAGACAAATATCTAGGCATTACAATCTTTTCGGCACCATTGAAATTATACCAAAGCCCAGCTTCTAGTTCTGCAGTTTCCGGCACTGAGAGAAGGTTATTTATTACTGAAGAAATAACAATAAGACTGAGCATACTAACCACAGCTGCCAGAGTTGCCTTTTATACGTGATGAAATGCAACTCATTGATTAGAAGAGTCATTCCAGTAAGTTCATGTGTACTACATTGTTACCTTTTCCTTTTTGCACTCATTAGTGCCTTGACAACAACAAAGGCTTCATTAGTAACTAACATTAAATCAATGTTAATATACAAAATTGAAGAATAAAACTCTCGCGACAGGTTTATGCTCAATGCAATACTCACTTGCAAGCCCACACTGGACAATTTTAAAATTCTAATTTAGAGTAGTGATCTACACAGTAAGAGACATGAAATTTTGAAAAACAAATCCATAATGCAAATGAGAAAACTATGTTAGCTTCTGCCAACAACAGCATTACAATCCCTTATTGTATCCACTGGCCACAAATAAATGCCAAGTAGCAACAGGAGCAAGCACTGTATGGAGCAGATGGAGAATGAGAAAGTGCTTGATCAGATGTCAGGGAAAATATCCATTTTATTACTTTTATTACAAAAAAACCCCACTGAAATCCAGGAAGAAAACAATAGGTACAGTAGATTCAGCACAGGATATCTACTAGTAGAAAAGTGCCTACAAAGCAAGAAGTTGGTGCTAGAATTTATTCCCCATGTAGTGAGATAAGAAGGCATTTGCTGGGTTTACACTTTGGGGGTTTTTTTAATCAACTGATAAAGAACTAGGGGAATAACTCAGTGAAAATTAATTAGCCCAAAGGGGAAGCATACCACAATGGAGATAATTTGAGGAAGAAATGATGAGCAGGGAGGTAGACCCAGAGAGCACAGACAGGACAACACAAAAAATGTCATGCTTGCTCTGAAAGCTCACAGTAGAGCTTTAGTAGTGTTTTGTGAATGATAGTTTTATATTTAGCTTCCCCAAAGCACTCATAGACAATGTTGTAGACTACATGTTTCTGTATCCAATATAAACACATCAGTGTTTCTTGGCATGTAATTTGTTTCACTAATATAGTTCATATTGTTTCCATGCTCACCAGAAATTGTCGAAAGAGGATAAAGGAAGAAGAAATAATTGCGCTTTTCTCATAGCTTGCTCTAGTCAGGTCAGAAAATGGAGAATTCTGCCAACCTACAAGGGAAAAACCTACCCCCTCTTAGAAGTCTCATCTGTACCAGACCAAGAATCGCATTCCACTTATTTTTATTTAAACTCCATGCCTTTTCACTTGGCAAATTACTTCTTGTCATTAGCTCATTTCTATGTCCTAAGATTTGGTTTCTCTTTTTTTTTTTGGCATTATTTTCTGCTCCCTTATCCTACATCCCAGAGGCTGCCAGGATTGCTGGGTATTTGAAAGGGGCACATGTGCATGAATTCCCTTCACAGCTATGACAAAGACAAGAGCATCCATTTCACTTTAAGCAGTGTTCAGTTGCTAGCTATAGAAACACAGGTGGTCTGTGCACTTACAGTTAAGCAGCTTGAGAGGATTTCATACAAATACACATATAATCATATTTAAATATAACCATATTTAAGTTTCCACTGAAAATTGCAGAACAGCTGACTGCAAGACTACTATAGTTCATCGTTTATAACCTTTACCTCCACAACAGTATTAACCCAATCTAAATCTTAGTGCAGTAACATTAAGATTTGCAGAGCTAGAAGTTATTAGCCTTGTTAACTCATTAGTAAGCATCCATTATCTAAGTTGAAGGATAAATGAAGCAAGA